>JAWPHD010011469.1:0-83616 GCA_037043455.1 Cyrtodaria siliqua
ATTTAGCTCCTTACAAACAGCTATATGTTCATCTGAAACAAGTTAATACGAGTAGTAATTATTTCAATGGTGCACCAAGCACTATTATAGGTGTTGTGCCTGTAGTAAATAAGAAGTTCGGAGATATAGTATATACAAGTTTTTATCCTGAATATCACTGTCTTATGAATGGGGCAATTTCTGAATTCACAATAGAAGTCAGAGATGAGTATGGTAACAAGATATTTAATAGCGGTTTGCCTATGAGTTGTGTTTTAGAAATTATTTAAAAAATATATTTTTATAAAAAAAACAATGAGTATATTTGGACCACCAAGACCTAAAAAAACAGAAGACTTAGAGGCTTTGATAAATGATGTTCAAAATTTATATAGGCGAATTATGCCTTTTGTTGACCAGTTTAATCATTTGAAAAATAGAGTTGATAATCTTAAATATGGAATTATAACAATATTTGCAGAGGCTAAGGGCCCACTTGTGTCAAACAGAATACTCTCATTTGGTAATGGTGGAGCAGAAAAAAATGTGGGGCATGTAATGACACGCCGTGGACGGATTATGGGAATAGGTTTAGCATGTGAACGATTAGTTGGTGACGTATCTGTAATAGTTTCTGTCAATGGTGTTGAACAACCAAATTATGGTATAACGCTTCACATCATTCCACGCAATCATGATAACTTTGATAAACCTTTAGAGATTGGTGCTGGTTCTGTTGTTAACTTTGTATGTAAGGTTGCTAACGCTACAGCTGTAAATACGGTGGCATCATTATTAATTGAATTAATTTAATTTTTTATTTATTAATAAAAAATGAAGCAACCGACAGCACCAAGTTTATATCCTGCTTTGTCAGTGGAAAATTCAGTGGAAAACGGACAAAATTATAGATTACAAAAGATTTCAGAGATTGAAAAAAAGTTAATTACAGAACGAGATATACGTCAGTCACTTTATAAAAAATATAAACGTGGTATTAATATTACAGATGGAATTGAACTACCTTAATATCTGCAAGTGTTATTATGGCTGGGATTGGATTTGCTATTCCAGTTTTGCTACCTTTAGAAATAGCAGCAATAGTATGTGGAGCTACAGGTGTTTGTGTTAATTTTATCAGACGAAAGCTTAATGCAAAAGCTCAAAAACATCATGAAATAAAAACTTTGGCAGAGGCAAAGTTAAATAGTATAAAGCAGTTAATATCAAAAGCGTTGAGTGATGCACAAATATCTGATCAAGTGTTTAAGATGATTTTAGATGAGTTGGATAAATATTATAGTTTAAAAGAAGACACCAAACAAAAAAAGGCTGAAATAAGTGAAGTTCAAAAAAAAGAACTAGTGGAGCAGGGAAGAAAAGAAGCAATGGCAACCTTACAAAAAAGTCTAAAAAGTGTGTGATTTATTGTTTTAGTAGTGTGTTTGAGTATGATCCACCACCTTTGTATTCAAGGTCAGAAAATTGTTGATTTGAATGTAATTTTGATAAAAAATCAACAAATTTGTTTTGTATTAAAGAAACATTTTATAATTTTGATAACTTATAAAAAAAAATTTAAACTTGCAATCTTCACTACCCCTATTTTAAAAAAGTTTTATAAATCAAGTAAAATCACCATTTCATGGTGATTGTGAATTAATACATATATATGTAAATTGGGTGTTACCGGATCAGGATCGAGCGAAGCGAGATCTCTGAGCCGGGACACCCAATTTACATATATATGATAATTATGATATAATCTCGTTAAAGTGACAAGTGTTTGTGGATATTTAACCTGTGTCATTATGTTGATGGTAATACAATCTCTTGCACCCAGATCTTTTCACAATAGGGCTTTCAAAATGCACTAAAAGATATGCATTATTAACGTCGCTCTGCTGATTTAAAACCAGACATACCAAATTAAATGTCTGGTTATGAATTGAATAGTTTTACATTTTCAAAAGATAGTCGGTAAATAGAGAAGATAGATCTTTATTTCCAATTTCCAATAGGCTTAAAAGCCCATGAGGATACAAAATACAATTACAAAGCATGGCAACAGTGTAGTTATTACAAACAATACATGTCCAAATATGCAGTTTATCTTAACTGAGCTGATACAATGAGAAGGCGTTTATATAACACTTCCTTGCATAAATAAATTACAATTCATCACAATTTCCTTAAAGGGACACTGTCCGTAACTTTTAGCTTATAAAACACCCAATAATTATGTTCGCAAACATTATACACTAAACATTATTCAATATTTAAAAGCAAGATTGTTTAACGGAATTCAATCGCGGTACAAAAAAAAAGCAAATCCACTTGATTTCATCTTCAAGTTTATTACAAAATACACATATTCTATCGTAATGGCAATGTAACGTTATAGACTACAGAGGGTATAGGACCATATGTTAGTGTTTGTTCGTGATTGATTAGTTTTCTTTTTATTAGTGAATACAACTCCCAGTTCTCTGTTATTACATGTTATAATTGTTACAACAATTAATTGAAACATAATTTGTGTCTCTATTTGTATGTTACGTTACCATTACTATTTAATTAAATTAATACTATTTGTATGTTGAGGAACCATTACTATTTAATTAAATTTATAATAATAAGAGCATGTTTTTTTTTTATATCCGTTTGATTTAACTTTAAACAATAGAACATTTTCTAATATATAATATTGCAATGTTGTCATCACACGCATGTTCCCATATGCATTCTACATTTCGACCAACAGTGTAGCATGAACTAGCAAACTTTTATAAGACACTTACAGTGTTTTAATAATCGCTTTTACCATATTTTAAAAGGTCTAACTGCCAGATACAACTTTTTTATGAACATCTTCCTTTCCGAATATTTAATAACATAAGGTCGTAAGTGCAATTGGTCAGATTACAAAGTCAACATTAAATACTTTATTTTATGAGAAAGCAAACTACAGCTTATGTCATATGAAGATTGTTCAGAAAATTCACACAGTTGTTACTGTCAGTCCGTTTTTTTCACTTTCCCGAAAACTATGATTTTTAACTTACGACGTTATAATTCTAGACCATCCATATATAGAGATTATTTAAATGCTGGGATGGATTATAGAGAAATCCTTCAAGAGTGGTATAGACGTGTGGTTCTTTTCACGAACGAGCGTATGAGAGTGAGTGAAAAAACAACAACACGTCTACCATCGAGGGAAGGATTACCCAATAACCGATTCGGACAGTTAACTAATCTATTTATTACATTTTAAGTCAGTTTATTGACGCCATCACTCAACGTCGCAACGTTAGTTATTACGTCGCAGTGTTAGTTATTATTGTGTTCTGAGTTAGTTATTAATTTATTCTTGTTATTAACATATTCTTGCATCCATCCACCGTGTAATACGCGGATCCCCGTGAGGTTGCCGGGGTAGAATACAACCACTGAAAACACACCACCCAATGCAGAGGTAGGACCATCCCCCTACCCCCTCCCCCCTCCCCCCAATTCATATTATTTTTTTCATTTTTTACCATGCTCATTCAAGATCATGACACCGCGTACGCAAACGTGGAAACGTGTCACCATCGTAAATGGCAGCAACTCTGCAGTTTTGCAGGTAAGAAGGTTCTAGGCCCATTCTACATATTTTATCTTGATGTAAGTGGAGGATGAGCCTGGCATTTTCATTCCTGTTAGGCGTCATATAACCTTTTATGTGTTGGTGCGCCTTAAAACCCAGTTCAATTCAAAGTAAAACACGGAAAGCCTTATCCCGAATGGAAGAAAATACTTTCTATCCGGAATGTAAAACGCGGATATCCTAATCGGTATGTAAGAACACCCACGGTTGTCGGCTTAAAATAAACACACACATTTAAGTATTTGTATGCTCTTTTGTCGAACGCTAAATCAAATCACAAAATCAAACTAAATCACAGTATGTTAGTGATTTTAACTATACGTACGCATGATTCAAAATAAAATTGTTTTAGCTTTACCTACTGACGTATGCATCATATTTTCTGGATTAAATAGCTATTTTACTTTATAATTTCTTATACTAATATACTGCTGATATGTTGACTATTTGAATGAAGCAAACAAAAATCAAAGTGTATACTCGCAAATATGATTAACGAAAATATTCCTACTTTGTCCCAATTCCTACTTTGCGCACGGACTATTCCGGAATAACATTACTACTACATTGCTACTACGATTATAATAATTATTATACTAGAAGAAACGATAATAATAACTACAACAACAACAAACAAAACTATAATACTACTAATACTACTCCTACTACTCCTCCTCCTTACCTCCTCCGCCTCCTCCGCCTCCTCTTCCTACTACTACTACTAATGCTACCACTGCTACTACCACTATAAAACTACTACTACTGCTACTACGACTACTACTATTACTACTACTACTACTACTACTACTACTACTACTACTACTACTACAACTACTACTACTACGACTACTACTATTACTACTAATACTACTACTAATACTACTACTACTACTACTACTAATACTACTACTACTACTACGACTACTACTATTACTACTAATACTACTACTACTACTACTACAACAACTACTACTACTAGTAGTACTACTACTACTATTACTACTATTACTACTAATACTACTACTACTACTACTACTACTACTACAACAACTACTACTACTACTACTACTAATAATAATAATAATAATAATAATGCTAGTACTAATACTCCTACTAATACTAGTGCTACTATTATTACAGTGGGTTGGGCGTTAAACGTCCAAATTCAAAATGAAAGGGAAATGTATATTTAGTTTCGGATTTATCCTTTTAGTTATACGGTAGCAAAATTTGTGATTTTTTAATAGTAGATTTTGCACCAATATTTACATAATTTCATTGTATCCGTAGAAGTGTAAAACTTTAACAAGTTAATTTATTTGATGATTACATTTTGATTGTTGTCCCTACTATTTATTGTAACAACAAATATTAATATCTCAGTCTATTGTGACAGTATTTTTTTTTGGTTTCAAAAACGCACTTCATTGGGGTAATAAAGAGTCGTGTTTTTTTCTGAGAGGTACATGTAGGGATATATGTTGCATGGAAAAATGCACCAAATCATTACACTGCTGCATAAATTTATGCTTAACAGTCTCAATCAAACCGAGACTGCAATATTTCGTATGTGTCGTGCTCGGCCATTTCCAAAGGTCCATTATCATACTCTTTTATATGATATATCTTCAAGCCAGGAAAATTTTAAAATAATCTAAAATACATAAACTGAGAAAATTGAATTTAAACAGTAAATGATTCTTATTATTCTTATTACCAATGATTTTATACTCCCCCAAAGCACTGTATTATTAAACAAATATGGAAACAGCATTTATTGTTTTGTTTTTCATTCACAAATGCGCTTACCCATCCAATTGTCATCGTTAATTTTGCTATGATCACCATGCAGTGGCTTCATCACTCAATTGACATGTCGCCAGTACTTAGATATCTTCGCCCTATTGTTGATGTCGGAGTATATTGACAATAGGTTATATTATAACATAGCTGCACGTCCTTTATTACCCTGTTATACAGTGACACGTACTGTTGTTTGTCGGAGGTATCGTTTTGGTTTGATTGGTTGAATTGAATAAATGATTGACAACTGGCGACATGTTAATTCGGTTAACCTTACTGGTCAGTTGGATAAAACGGAGTGTGATTGATCAAACAATAATAATAATAATAATAATAATAATAATACAAACAATAATAATTATATTAATAAAAATAATAATAATAATATAATCATGATAATAATAACAATAATGATATTAATAATAATGATAATAATAATAATAATATAATAATAATAATTATAATAATACAAACAATAATAATAATAAAATAATTAAATAATAATGATAATAATAATTATTATAATAATAATAATATAATAATAATAATATTATAATATTAATAATAAGAATACAAACAATAATAATAATAATAATTATATAAATAATAATAATAATAATAATATAGTAATAAGGATAATTATAATAAAAATATAATAATAATAATAATAATAATAATATTAATAATAATAATGATATAAAATAATAATAATAATAATAATAATAATAATATAAAAATAATATAATAATAATGATAATAATAATATTAATAATAATAAGAATATAATAATAATAATAATAATGATAATAATAAAAAACAATAACAATAATACAATAATATTGATCAGTCTATTAGCAGTGTTTTATGTTACATTACTTTGTCTCGGATCGTCAGTGTCTTTTTGGGACACAACAATCGCGTTTTCTTAAGAGAAGTCTTTAAATAGAATAATACTAATATTAACTATATCAACAGTTCCAACCAAACTGGATGCTATATTTATATAATTTACTATAACAGTGTAATATTTATATTCCATGATAATTAAAATAATTTATTTTTTAGCCCTTTGAATTGGAAGTTACTTATAGAGGTGAGCTCACATGGCTAACATAATATATTGACAGTACAAATGTGCATTAAATTAATTTAATAACAGAAATTTAGTACTTATTATTTGACCTTACGGTCATATTTTATGTCGGTTTGTTTTCAGAAAATATAGTATAAATAGATACTGAAAACGGGCTCCCTTTGAAGCAACACACAAACAACAGAGACAAAAAGCAGACTCAGTTGTATTGAGTCTGTACATGATATGTTATATAAGGTGCAAAACCTCTCACGCCTCTAGCACCGCCTTAAGCGGTATTCTACTTTAATGCCAAAAACATTGGCCTTTGATGATCAGTAAGTAAATATACCACTGATTTGTAGTCAAGCGACATTTTACAGCCGCCACACAGCACTATACGAAAGCTAGACTGAGTGTGCATGTTAATAAATACTAAAAATGGGATCCCTTGGAAGCAACAAACAATAGAGAAAAGAAGCGACTCGGTTTTATTGAGTATGTTCATAAGAGGTATTATAAGGTGCAACACCTCTGACGCCCTCTATCACCAGCTTAACTGGTGTACTGAAAATGGGATCCTTGGATCCAAACAGACAGAAACAAGATAAATGTCCTCCATCCGAGGAAATATGTCCGAGAAAAAATGTTAGATTTGCATCATACATAAAATTTATCTTTACAATAAGTCAAATGTTAGACTAAACTACAGATTTGAGAAACAAAAAAAAAACGTGACAATTCATTTGGTCCTTAAAGAGTCATAACTCTCAAATAAATTGAAAGGAAGATGTAATATGCTCATATTCTCAGGATAGCAAACAATCCTTCCCAAAATTGTTTGAATCTGTTCAAAACTGATTGAGTTCAAGTTTCTTATAAGGCTATAATAAGTAATAAAAGAGCCAACACACCAGTAGAAATTGTTGAATCACAATGACAATGATATATATTCATCTTCACATCATGGCAAACAATCATGCATAATTAGAATTGAATCCCTTCAACTCTAAATGATTATTTATTTAGACTAGACAACGTCAATAGACAATGTCTATAAGAAGCATTGCGTGTGGAATCACAAACGCAAAGGGTTGACAATAGTGCTACCACCATGGAACGGACAGTGGCTAAATGGCCACTGTGGGGTATGAACGTGCTCATAAACAAATAGTTTTTCTTAGTGTACATATCATGTCACCACAGATGGCCTTTGTCGCAGTAGCTTCTTAAATCACTTGTAGATTTTGAAAGTGAATTATATTAACCGTAATACAATTCTGAAAAGATATTTCGGAGTTTCTTGTTAAGACATTCCTGCTGAGGTTGCCTGTTAGTTATACAAAGCTTACAAAGTCCTCAATTCGAATATAAGCTCTAGGTAAACAAAATAGTCGAGAAATATAAACCCCATAAGAGATTTTTAGGGGAACATCCCCGTCTTATTATTTCTATTGGTTTGATACGAGTTTATTTAATATCTCTAATAACTACTAATTGGCACTTATTTCGCTTTGCACTGAAATGGTATTACTTTCTAAATCACATATTATAAATACTTCATTTCTTAGAACTAAACCATATGTACGCCTAACACCTTTAAATCTTCATTCGGCAACCTCGTTTCATGTTCCTTCTAATAATATTACCATGAATTTTCATAATGGCTCAAAAGTTTCAGTTACTCCTCTTGGATCACCTGTTTTGAGTAAATACCATATAAAGTTTACTTTCAGAAATCGTCTGGTTCATTCCAGACGCAGAGTTTTTCCGTCTATTAGTAAGTACATTGCTAAGTGGTGCATTTGTTGCAATTATTTATCTTGCAAGTCCTCCATTAAATCAGCTGTTCATAGTAGAATGTTTAATGTCTGGCTTCAAATATTGATTGAAGTACATCTCGCGTCATTTAAGTTTTGACTTGAAACGTTGTGGTATACAATGTGTTGGACAAACAGGTCGATCTTTAAAAGTTCGATTTCGTGAACATAAATATAATGCAGGTAATACTAAAAAGTTAACAAATTACTTGTAAAAAATGTACAAGTATTTTTTTTAAATTGTATTGCTTTTATTTTTATATTTGAAGATTTTTGCTTCAAAACATCATTCTCTACCCTTATTCAAAAATACGGATGCAGCAAAATTTGGAAGCACATACAAGTTCATGTCATTATGTTTTATATCGAAGGAATCATTAGATTTGCCATTAAAACAAACATATTTGACGAGAATGTCAATATATGTGATACAGTTACAAAATGCAAGTGTTACGTTTTAAGTTGAACACCTCTCAACATCACCTTATCAAAGATTTTTTTCCGAAAGTTGTTAATATAAAGGTTATATCATTGGACTGGAAATAAATTAATTAAAACAATGAGTCGTAGATTATTGAAATCGGTTAAGTAGTTTAGAAGATATGGGGAATTAAAAACAACCATTTTATCATACTAAGTCAATGAAGTCGTCAATTCTTTATTTAGTTTTCTGCATACTGCAGTACACTTTGCATATAAAACACAAAATAAAAATAAAATTTGTTGTCGTAAATAACAGATTTTATTTCATCTCGAAGCGATCAAACCTCGCATTCGTGAAAATATAAAGTTTTCATATTTCTCGATAAGATAAAATCTCTCATTCACTCCAAAACAACACGTTCAACGATACTGTCATCGTCGAAACCCACGTTTGATTGATTACGTTATACTCCATTCAGGTGGAGAGTAAACAAATCACACGGGGGTATCCGACGATGCGATACTGTCTGCTGATTTGAATTTCAATTTGCTTTTCGTTATCCATGTTTGGCCTTTTCCCCCCTGTAAGACGGTCTTTAATGATCTGACAACTGCTATTCAGTTATAATCAAAGATGGAAAATAAACATCAACAGATGAGAATCTTTAATAAGTTGAATCACGTATTTACGTTATTTAAAGATGTGAACAGTTTTCACACACGTACTATGCACTCGTCCGCAATAATGGGACTGTTACTGTTGAATGTGGCGTGGTTAACTTAAATCATTTTTACCTTTCATGAGTTATTTGAAATTACATAAATATGCACATAGGAACATATTTTGTAATAGGATTACTGTGCTTCATTTAGAATGTATATAGTTTCCACAAGTTTGCCTTATGTCACTCTACTAAAACCACGCATTTATTGCATCTAATCTTGAAATTTTGAAGTAAACATGAAATGACCTGATATAGGATTTTAGAAAGTAAAATGTAAACAAGGAAAGTTTGTGTGTTTGTTTTCTTTGTTGGTATGGTGTTTTACGTCATTTGCAACACATGTAAGGTTATATATGACGGTCGATTGTTTTTGTGGTGGAGGCAGATCACCCACTTTACCTGGGTAGAACCAGTACTGTACACCTCCCGCCATCCGTAAGAATCGACACTTCCTCACAAGTCGAACTCCCAGTGGGATTCGAACCCGCAGCGACGCGAGGCGATGGTTTACAACGCAACGTTGTTTACCATTCGGCCACGGAGAGGTTCACACAAGGAAAGAGATGCTCGTCAGATGCTCGTCAGATGCTCGTCAAATGTGTAAGTTTTCAGTAACAGTTTTTACCTACACTGTATTAACAAGTATTACTTCATTATATACCTATAAAAGCGGCATGTCTCATCCCATGCAAAAGTATTATATAAGGATGTTTTTGTTTATCAAATTATAAATCAGACGCATTCCGGGAAACTCAATAAACATGATAAAACAAGAATTTATTAAATAAATGTTTCATAAACACAATGCTGCGGATTTAAGTGAATGTCCAATGAGACGCATGCAGATAAAAAAAACACCAGATAAGAACCTCAACACACCCCCATCCCCCCCATATATATTTCCCTGTATCGGTATATCGGTATAGTACCAACATTGGGGACTACCGTGGAAAATGTTGCTCCTATGGTAGGAATGAAACAATAAATGTGTACAGTTGTCTTATTTCCCTGGGTTGGTCCGTTGCGGAGAAAATAATTATTAATTGCACAATGGGTTTTGCGTGTATCTCCGCAGTAGGCCCTAATTACTAATATTATCCAACTTTTTACAGATACGAAATTCCTATTTTAAAACAAAATGCTTAAAGGGCATGCAAATGACCGAGTGAGGGAAGGGGGACGCGGAAGGTGGTGGGCTTTGGGGAGGATTTAGTTGCTAAATATTCCGAGAGTAAACGTTTTGTTATAACGCTCAGAATAACATTTCGCCTGGAATTGTTCATTCATAAAAAAGAAGGATATCCACAAGCTCGACAGAATGCACCATTTTAATATTATTGTTTTTTAAACTGTGAGAGCATGCCCCAATATCCACCAGAAACTTCCATATATTTTAAAATCGGCCATCTACGCCCTTGCTCATTGGTGTATTTTTACGTCTTTTAGCATCGAAATAACACATTTAGCACGCGATTTGTGATGATGACTTTTGATATTGTTTTTATATATACATATATATAACCAGAACCGATCAAACATGTCTGTGCCAATTTCTTCTACGTAAAGGTGTATTTAGATTGCTCTAAAATCGTCCTCTGACTGCACCTTGTTTGAGTTGGAAAAACGGGAAATGCGCAGTAAAGCAGTCTTACTTTGGACGTTGTTCATGCGAAATGCTTTGGAATAACGTATATATTTTCAAAACAAATATTTAGAGTGCACTCAACAGTTTAATGTACATTTCTCAATAATCAAACCCATGACAAGCCCTTAGCCTGAATCCTTGAGCAAAAAATCACACCATCATTGTGTCATACATTTCTTAGAAGACAATAAAATAACCCTTGTTTCCATACCAAATAAAAGTATCAAAACGCATTTTCTGTAAAACTTTAGTCTCATTTCTTTAAGATTACCCCACCCCTTAAAACATGCTAAGAAAGCAATTTTAGCAATGTTTCAAATGTCAAATAAAAAAAAATCCTAAGCATATCAGGGTCATTTCTGCACTCACCAAGCTCTTGCATATTAGTAAATGCTAAATTTTACATACCTTCGTCGGCTTTTTAACAAGTTATTCCATGCTGATCACCCCGTGAGTCAAAATCAGCCATTTTACCTACTTTTTGGAAGTGTTTGATAGTTTCGCATTTTTCTATTTATATCCTCCAAAATATCCAAAGAATGCATACTCCAATACACCAAAATATACTTAGAAGTACTCAAAACTGAAAAAAAACACATCAAACATGCACTTCATAATTGTTATAAATAGCATCCATGGACCTAAAAGATGCTTAGTTGATTTCTTTCTGATTTACAGACATGGACATTCGTGCGAAACTGATGAGTGCCCTCTTATTAGTAAAAATACGTTTCGGACGTTGTTTATGCGGAAAGCTTTGGGCTAACGTATATATTTAGAGAGACAAACTGTTTTTAGAAGGCGAATAGTTTTCGGAATAACATATATATTTGTGTCCACAAATATATAATTACTACCGGATTTTTGGGGACAATATTATCTTTTTCGGAGTAACATATATATTTGCCTGTATCATATATATTTTTGTATTCAATACATATATTTTATATGTATCTTACAACATATAGTCACGTATGGCGCCTCATAGAATATGGCCCGTTTCATGGAATTCTAAGATCGCTTTCATTACGATAAGAAGGATAAGAAAACATAAAGAGACGAGAAGAGATAGTGTTATAGCATAGGCGTGTACATATCTCTGCGTCCCGTAACAGCAAAAATCGCCTGATGTCTACACCGAAGTCGGAAGTTGGAAGTCAGGAAGTCAGAAGTCCGGAGAGCTGAGAGTTTTGGCTAGCCACCGCGGATCGACGCCGAGGACGGAATACTGAAGACCGGAGATGGAAGATGTACTGGCCGTCGGGTGGTGTGTGCGGCTCAGGGGTTATACTGTGATGAGTGTGGCCACAAACTGGGATACCAAAACTACACCAGCCCAGTAGTTCGTTGAAGCAACCACGTAGCGAATGTCGTCCAGAACCCCCACACCGCCGCAGCGAAAACTAAACAGAGTCAAAGCGACAACTAACTACATACATACGATAAGAAGGATAAGAAAACACAAAGAAACGAGTAGAGATAGTGTTATAGCATAGGCGTGTGCATATCTCTGCGTCCCGTTAAAGCACACATCGCCTGATGGCTACACCGAAGTCGGAAGTTGAAAGTCAGAAGTCCGGAGCTGAGAGTTTTGCCAGCCACAGCGGATCGACGCCGAGGACGAAACACTGAAGACCGAAGAAGGTAGATGTACTGGCCGTCGGGTGGTATGTGCGGCCCAGGGGTCATACTGTGATGGATGTGGCCCCAAACAGAGCTACCAAAACTACACCAGCCCAGTAGTTCGTTGAAGCAACCACCGTAGTGGATGTCGTCCATACCCCCCCCCCCCCCACACACACACACACACACCCACCTCACCGCCGCAGCGAAAACTACACAGAGCCAAAGCGAAATCTAACTACATACAGACAACGGAAACGACTACGCTGCAGCACCAGTTCAACCAACACACTCAACGCAGAACAGTCCATACTCTATTGTGCACTTCTCGTCGAGTTGTTCCTTTATGTGAATCTGAGACAAGTGATACGCATCTTCAAAGATCGCGGCAAGTGTCATTGATCGGTAGCGCGCGTGGCTTGAGTAGATTGTGTGTCGGCAAATTGGACATAGACGATGTACGCGATTAATCAGTAATATAAATATAAAACAATGGCATACTATGGAACGCCATGACTGTCTTATGATATCGCCGATTAATATATGCAGAGCGTTTCCGTTTATATGTGGTATATCTTGCAAGATATGCACACTGTCAGCATTTTTAATTATATGTGGTAAATAAATCTTTATATGTGGTAGAAAAGTATTTATAAGCAGTAGATTAATCATTATATGCGATAGGTAAGTCATTGTGTGCAGTTTATAAACCATTATATGCGGTCTAGTTATCGTTATATGTAGTGCATACTGTGGTAGTACTTTGACCTCAGGCATGGGTGCATGGGGAATCAAAAGGACTGATAGTTGAGTATGTTTGGATTGTAATTAAAATGTTTAAATGGCATTTAAAGCATGCTATAAAACGCACCAGAATAAGATATAAAACACAAGAGATAAAACTGCTTAGCGATTTCTTGAATTTCTGTAAGAAATGATGCACCAATAATTCAAAAATTATACAAAATCATTTCATTAAAACGATGTCTCCCTGTATTTTGACTGAAAACGAGGCAAATGCGTAATACGAATTTTAGAAAAATTAACGAAATTTATCGATCGTAATATCTGCGTTTCAAATGTTTTCACATTGTTCTCGTTACTATATGCAGTAGTTTATCTAATATATGAGGTATTTTGAACATTGTGTATATATATGCAGTGCTTCTGTTGACTTTATATGTGGTACATATTCTAATATACGTGGTGGATACGTCTTTATATTCGGTTGTTTCAATTGCACTATATTCGGTACAAACGGCTTTATACGTGGTGCATTTTTTATGATATGCAGTGCATTTTCTATTATATGCGGTGTTTTTTTCATTATGATGATGAGGAGAATCGGAATACTCGTTTTTAAAGATGAATGGCCACCATTTTGTGTAGTATTATCAATTAACAAATTTAAATCTTAAACATCATATAAACATGTCTTGATAGTCCCGGAGAGAAGCATATATTTAAATCCGCTACTAAGTTGTATGTAAATATAGGTATTATTTGCATGACGTAGATATTACTTTCACCACTGCGTGACTGCACGGGGAAATGAGGTAAATCTTAATTGTATAGCTGCACAACTGTTGCCAAACAATTGATAAATACATTTACCTGTGGATTAATTTACCTGTTTGAAGTTTTCTACGTCATCAAATAAAATCTTATTCTCGCTTTTCACAGATTTGCAATGTGTGAATTGTAAATATCTACTGTTGTGTATTGATTTCGATTTAAATAAACATAAGCATGTTCATGAAACAAAACATGGCCGGAGAACTTTAAAGATAATACGATTTAGACTGCTGCATAAACGACTGCACATAGAACACTCACTGCACTGTCATTAGGCGGGGACCCAAGCCTGAAAAAAACGAAAACGTTTACCCGGAAAGATATACTCCTGATTTTTTAAATATTAACAGATGGGGGTCTTGTACATATGAAACCACTGTATGGACTTCTGGCATACTTTGCATTTCGTAACAGCATCGCGATTTCTACGGTAACCCATTCGTACCAAGCCAATATATGAAAATCGCTTAACAAACATTCAAAGGAAAATAAAGAAATTTGCACACGTCCTTTTAGTCAAATACAGTTCCAGTATTTGAAACCTATATGTGTATATGAAATATCAAACTACAGAATCAAGACCTGATTATGTTACACTTTACTAATTTTAACAAGAGTTATAGACCTTTTATGAATTTTGTTTTGTCCTGTGCCAGGGATAATGCGAATTTCTTGTGTTCACAATAACTGCAGTAAACGGTTTCCGATTTCCACTAAATATTGTATGGTGTTAGGCCTTATACCTACAAGGCCTTTGACAAGTTCAATACTGAGTAAAACTGACACTTGCTTTAAAGAGTTATTACCCTTGGTTATTGAAAGAATAGGCACATTTTAGCTTGAGTACACACATTGCTTTAGTAAACGGATTCCGATCTTCACATTATTTATTGTGAGACTTTATATGAATATGAACTTTGACAAGATGACAATGAGCAGAATTGACACCTGCCTTACTGAGTTATTGCCCTTGATTATTGCAAAAATGCAAATTTCAGCTTTCGTACACAATACATTAAATAAATTGGTTTTGATTTTCACACAGTTTGGCGTGTAACTTTATATCAAATGGATTTCAGACAGGTTAGACGAGTATCAAGTTATTGCTCTAAATTGTCGAACAATTCCATCGTCTGATTGTTTCCTACTTTCCTTTGAAATATCATCAATTACTGTGGAATATTCTAATTGAACAAAGAGGATATCGTCCTCTGACTAAGGAGCGTGATTGTTTTCACGATGATTGTAATAAAAAGCATTTGATTTTCCATGCTTTTTGGGGTAATATTATTTAGGTCTCGGTTTTGTTTGACAATGAGAACAATTGAGAAGTGGTATACAAAGTTATCGCCCTTGATGTTTGCAAATATTTAAATTTCAGACTGAGTACACGGCAACTACAGTAAACGAGTTCTGATTCTCACTAATATTTAATTGAAGGGTTTTGGACAATTACACTATGTGGACTTGTCATGTAGTTGTTTTCGAAGCATTTATATTCATATAAGATAATATTTTTTACACATATGGAACTAGTTAAGTATGACACTACTGTTTACAGACAAATTGTTGGAATCCCAAATGAGAACGAAATGTGCAACTCTTGTTGCAGATTTGTTTTTGTTTTGTCATGTTAGAGGTTTCATTTTTAGTCTTTTACCAGATACGCTTAGGCAGATGTAATTGAAGCCTTTTATTATACCTCTTTGTATATGGATGATATATTGGACAATTACATATACTTTCTTTCCAAAGAACTTCACCTCAAAAAAGCTAATATTTCTCATAGTTGCTATATCTTCTTTACTCGATTTACATCTCGCGATTGAAACTGAGAAATAATAAGCCAACTCTATGACAAGAGAGATCATTTCAATTTTGACACTGTTAAGGGCACGACTAGACAATATTAAAGACAACCATCGAACGTTACCGTCCTTTCAGGATTTAGGTAAACGTCATCATAGGTCCACAATCTTTCCGGCGATCGCACAATCAAGTGGAAAGCAGAGCGGTGAACTGTAAATGGGTCAACCACTAAACATGCAGTGCGTTGCAAAATAATAAGGTGACAACCTCCTTTGATAAGCCTTTTAACAGTGATCATTACCCAATCTTTACCAGGATCACCATGTGACTCTGTCAACGTCTTAGAAAATAGTCTGCGATTACGTCATAATTTGTCACATGACCATAGCTAAAATATCAAAATGGTTATCAGAAATCATCTTCGCGACCTGACACCATTAATGCCATGGGGTGGTGCTGAGTTGTCAACAATCGAACGGAACTCCGCTTACTTTGGACATTTTTGATGAATTTAGGTTAGTGTTTTAATTTTAGGTAGGCTGTTTAGAGCTATGAAATTTTAGAAAGTGATGGTAAGAACAAACGATATAATGCAACCCTATGGAAAACGCAATGGTAGAGTCCATTTTGATTGTTTTAATGGTGGAGTGATATGCCAAAGAATACATTTTATTCTACCGCAGTATAATGCTGAGCAAACATTAGTGTTTATTCACTAAAATAAATATTGAATAAGAGCAATAAGCTCAAATTTGAAAAGGTTTACGTGACGTTTACTGCATTCGTTTTCAAGAAAGTAATAACGACCAAAATATATTAATCCAAAAGTTAGTATAAGCTTTAGCTCAATATTGTGTTACGTGATCTACAGCGGCAATAAGACAGGACGTTATACCTTTGGAGATGTCTGTAGTGGTACAGACACTAGAAATAGAAAGTAAGTGTGCTTTATTAGGCTGTTTTTGTAAATTAGTAATACCGTACATAGTTGGAAGTTTGTTTTGCTTTTCATCTACTCCGGCTTTAATAGTTCTTCATTGAGTTTTATATCCGGACAAACCTTTGCGAAGGTTTATTAAGGTTTATTATCATAACCCTGATTTACTTAAAGTATTGTCAGAACACTTCTGCTACAAGGTCTGTCACAACGTGAATACTGTAGTGACTATATGTACAGACTTTTTAAGATTATTGGTCATTATCACATTCACACCATCTGTGTTAAACTTGTTAACAAACATAACAAAATAGGATATGACCCTATCATTATGCAATGCACTGCATGTTTAGATGTTGACCCATTTACAGTTCGCCACAATGCTTTACAATTAATGTTGCGATGACTCGACTGATTTTGAACTCTATGATAACTTCTACTCACAGGCATTTATTACGATATATAATATAGAAGGCTAGAAAGAATATAGTTATAGTATATGTATATAGTAAAAGGCCTTCTTCTGCTCGCTATCTCTATCCTTCAATACTATATATCGTAATGAATGCATGTGCTTCTACCTAAATAGGCCTAATTTTTGATTTAATATTGTCTGACCGTCATCATTCTTTTTTGTCCTGGCTTCTGACAAGTATTTGCTTTGTGGCTTTCTGGGAATTTCTATTCATATATACATGATCATTTTGTGTTATACTTATATTGCCTAATAATTGCTATTCATACTTCCTAGTTTGTAAGGGGTTATAGCCTGGCTGGTCGAATTTTATTGGAATGAAAAAAGGGTAAGAGTGAGGTATGGTGCACTCTAGAACCTGGTTTAACCCCAGCAGCCTTTATGTCACTGACCATTCCAATATCCTTGTGATTGGTTTTTGTTTCAAATACGTATGTTTGGTTGATTGATTGTGTTCTGTGAATGTTATATTTCCTTCTCGACTTTTATACCATAATTTGTTTCTGACTCGAAATAGGATATGGATCACATTTAGTGATACTTATAGTTTTAAACTGTAAACATGATTCTATTACACTATTTAATACATTGCGTCCCATGGATCAAGGCGATACAAACCGTAGGAAAATATTCAAGTTCATGATGTGTTTGAGAAACGTTGACAAACTTCTTAACCAGAAGTAGCCTGTTCAATCAATCCGAACCTAGAATTGAAACTCAAGGTCACAGAAACACCAGTGTTGGTTGGACAGTTAATGATCATATGTAACAAAAGTGCAAATTTCAAATAAATAATTTAGATAGTATCAAGATGTTTTGGAGAAACTCTGTTAGACGTCATACCCTATCAATGACGTCGCTCAATCGCCTTCCAACGAAACTAGTCAATAAAAACCCCGTTATTTTTCTGATTAATACAATCAAACGTCTGTGACAAAATAGTGAACCAATTTGGAAGTTTACAATTTGATAAGACAGTAATTGCAGTAACTTATATTCTATTTTCAAGGTAAATTAAAGGTCCATAACTGTATTAAGAAATCTAAAAGCTACCATCGAACGGATTCTAAATATCTGCCAGTATGTTAATGTTATTAAGACTTCACACTAAACGATATGGTTTAAACCCTACACAATTCAAGATAGTTGTTGCAATAACCATATTTTCTAAGTAAATTAAGGGCCATACCTCCGTTCCAAAATGGCAAAACAATTTGATGTATCATAAATATTATTAACATATACTGGTATCCTATTCGTATATAAAATTTCCACCCAAAATGTTGTTTAATTTTCAACAAAACTTGATTAATTAACATAAACTCAACACAAAAATGTATTTTCGTAGATAATCAGGGGCCATAACTCTATTGAGAAAAGGCAAAGGTATACATTGATCGTAAGGAAGTGATGTCTGTTTGATATAAGGCTTCACAGCAATTTTAGTTAAAATCCAAAATAAGATAAAGAAACCTTGTACCTAAGCTTTACCCAAAATGTGCATTTTTGTTAAGTAACTCAGGGGTCATAACTCTATTCTGAAAAGGAGAAAATCGGTCTTGCTCGTAAGAAAGTGACATCTTAACGATATAACACTTCACAGTAAAGTTGGTTTTAACCGAAAACAATTTACAGAAGTTATTAACAACGTGCATGAAAGCTTTAGCCAAAAGGCGTATGCCCGTCCCTCCCTCCATCCATCTGCCCGCCATCTTTAATCCTTAAACCGCTTTTGATTTAAAAAAATATAATTGAAAACTGCATTCGGCATAAACAGAATATAATTAGACGTGCATATGTCTTATTTATGTACAAAACAAAATCATATCGCTAAAATATAAACTTGTACACCTTTTTTCTTTGAATATCAATATTTTCTTATCACTTATGGGCTTCCGTAGAAAATGCGTTGGTGTTACGAAATGCAAAGAATACCATTAATCCATACAGTGGTTTCGTATAGAGTACAGTTTCTGCTATTGATATGCAAAAAATCACGAGTATATCTTTCCGGGTAAACCAAAAGTGTTTTTTTGCACGATACGAGAGGTTGGGTCCCAGCCTACATTATCGATTATTTAGACCCACAGCGATTGGTCTTGTATACACACGCTTTACGTAATTAGAGGATTTCCAGTTTTATAAATAGAACAAAAACTCTTACTTCTTTCAGCCCAAACCAAGACTGGATTCATTTTAATAATAAAAAAACACTAACTGTTGAATACAATTAGGTCAAACATAGACACGTTGACTAGATCGGCGTTAGAAAATGGCATATATTTTGATAACACCCCAGTCCCTTGGAAAATCTCAAAAATTACTCCAACCCATCTTGGAAAACAATCTCGATAACACCCCCTGAACCCCGCTTCCCCACCACCATCCCCTTCAACATATTTTCCTTCCACAGATATTGCGTGGAAAAGTTGAATTAGACCAACAACGTTGACACCGGGGTAGGGACTTCAGACAGAACTGGTATAATACCAACATTGGGGATCTCCTAGGGAGGGGATAGAACAATAAATCGATTTTCGTTGTGGTGAGCCGGTTGCTACCCTACCCCTACCCCGGCGGGGGAAATAATTGATATAATAATAGCGTGGAGCGCTGTGGTCTAGTGGTAGAGCGTTGGACCCATAATCCAAAAGTCGTGAGTTCGATTCCCGCCATTGCCATATGCGTTGTGTCCTGAGCAAGACACTTTATCTGCATTGCTTAGTACTGGTTCTACCCAGGAAGACATCGAGAGTGATTCAAATAAGTTCATAGAGCTTTCGTTACAATCGATGTAAAATAAATAAGTTTAAACTAAATAATTGATAGGTGCATAATTGTTTTACGAGTATTCCGTCAGTAATTAGTGATATCCTACTACATTTTCCTTGATAGGACATTTGTAAAAATGCATTAAAATCGAAGGGTGGTGGGTGGGGGGTGTAAGGGGGCTGGGGTGGGGATGGAAGGTTTTGTTGTAAAATATTCCGAAAGTGGACTGTTTGTAATAATGTTCAGAATAACGTTTCGCAATCAAAATTTTGAAATTCGTCCGAAGAACGAATTGGAGTTCTCTTTATTCCTCCAAAAGGTCTTCCCGAACTCGTTAGAGTGCATCATTTTAATTAGGGGTTTTATATAAACAAACCCTGATTTCATTTAAAAAAATAATCTAGGAGTGCTTGTCCCAATACCCCCAGGAAACTTCGCATCTGTGGTCCTCAATTGATTGGGCCTACAACTTAAAATCGGCCCGCTACGCCACAGCTCAGTGGTGCATTTTGGGAGATTCCCCCAAAATGTTTAAATACCTGTTCTGGCGCTGAAATGTTGATAAATTTAGTTTATGGCCTTTTTTTGTTGTTGCAGACAATTTGTACGCAGTTTCAAACTCATACAGATTAGCTACACACATGTTTTTTAAGCATTTCCTTTATTATATAATGTGGATGTTGACGAGTCTATCTGACTAATACTGAGCTACATGCAATTATACAAAGTTTTATGTTGTATATTCTCCGGGGCGGGTGCGTGGATGTTGGGAGGGTGCATTGGGGATTAGACAGAAACGAATTTCTGTTAGGCGGGAATGGGTTATTCCAGATAATCTCCGTACTCACCATCCATGCCCCCGCTTTAAGAAATGTATTTGTAAGCCCAGAGACACCCCAAGTTTAAAACAACGACAGCAAATATATATATATATATATATATAAATATACTAGAAAAGTAAAGCGTTTAAAATCTTTAGACCCTGCCACGGAGCCACCTGGAAATATGTACAAAATACCACCCTAGATCCCCGGAAATCCATTTCCTACCTCCTCCCCATAAAGCAGTCTTAAAAGCGTTCTCAAGAAAATGTACCGACTACCCCCAAGATTTTTAAAAAAAAAACATCACCTTAAAATAATTGGCTTAGCACCTCCTAATAAAACAATGTATGGGGGAAAATGGAAAAATCTCCAGCCACCATACCCCGTTTGTTTCGTTAACCCCTCATCACCCCCACCCACGCAGAGACTTCCCTCATGAAATTTGTGTAGCCCCCTCCCGCCTCCACCCCAAACACACACCACCACCACATTGATCTAGATCAGCGGAGCTTATGCGTTGACACGTTGTTCGTCTGGCCATAAAATTTTATTTGTGGCAACTTCTCCCCATTTTTCTCAAACTTCAAAGAATATGATCACGATATCTGGTTGGTCCTAAATAAAAATCTGGTCAATTTGAAACACATGATGGAAGTCATGGCAAAAAATAGATGTGTAGCCTTCACCAACATGATAAACCTGAATTTTAGATAGTCGTACATGAATTTATTTCGATTCAAATGCCAATTTCAAAGACATGTGTCGTGTTAACTTCCGGCTACTACTCTTCGAAGGTTACTGCTCAGATTTTCCTAAATCTGCACTAAATATACATGTATGGTTTCTCTAGCCACTTAACTAATGCAGGAAAGTGTCACATTCATATATGATACATGAAAAATATTACATTTAATGCCCATGAACTTCATACTGAATTTTATTGATATTTCATGTCTGTTTACTTTGCTACAAGAATTCAATTAATGGTCAGTCATTTTATTTTTAAATTAATGGTCATCTTATTATAATGGATATTAAAAATAAACACAGTAACAGTTAATGGCCATTACTATTACAAGTAATTGGCATTATTTCAAGTGAAATATAAATTAATGGGGCATTAATTTGTTGATTCTCAAAGTTAATACCACAAGTGGTAAATTTGTTTTTAATGGGAAAATAATCGTTCATTATGACACCCAATATGACTTCAATACACGTCAATATGAGAGAATATTGACGTTTTCTGCTACACTGAAAGTAAATGGAGCTTGTAAATGCGTATGCAATAATACCGTTTAATAGAATATCAAATTACTTTATTCGATAATCCTCCACTCTTTACAATCATTAATGTTGTGTTAATGAACGACTTGATGTGTCGTTTTTAATTGGATGGATGTGCGGTCACACCTTCATTTTCTTTCAAAGACAATCCCTAGGGTATTATGTTGCTGCAAAAACGAATAACGTTTAATAAAATGCTCAGAATTGTGGTTTTGAGTAAGGCATTTTAACTAAGGTATTGTAGCATGATCGGCGACATTTCCTTTGATGAATGCAGAGCATTAAATCGTTTAATTTATGGTAACTAAAGGTGCGTTGCTATACCGTACTACAACTACAAGATATTGGAATTTAGAGTACTGTCACTATGACGTCAAAGTGTTACTAAGTACACAATGCTACAAAAAAGATAGAGTCTGTCTCAGCTCGTTGGTTATTTAAACACCTCGATGGGCTACGCCCATCTCGGTGTTTAAATAAGTCAACTCGCTGAGACCAGACTCTATCTATTACTTGTAACTAAGGTGTGTTGACTTTGAATTTTGTAAAATATGCAGTACACCTGATTGTCAAAATTAACATAAAATACATAAGAATATAGTCCTGTTTAATTTATAACTTAAATATTAGCTGCATGTACCAATTAATAAACTATTATAGATACATATCTGTATAGTCTTTCAAAAGGAAAGTTAATTCAATATTAAATAAATAGTAACTCTTCTTCAAATTTTCGAACACTTGTTCTTTTTCAAGAAAAAGCACAGAAATACAACTTTTAAGTAAAATCCATCTTGTTGTTTAAATGGCTGACGTTATGATGAAAAATATACCATAACGACGTCACGTCATTTCCTGTATGACGTTCGGCAAATGACGCGACGTTGTTTCCCGTAACACTCCTTCTACTTTAACACAAACCGATTTCATGAACACTATACCAATATTCAAGTAATGAATTCAATTTAAAATTGTCTCTCGGTATTCTTTAAAGAGTACTCTGTAAATTCATTTTATAAACAGTTATATAAAATTAAATTGTGTTTTACACTAATTCCTGTCAGTTAATAGTTTATCTTGATGTTGCAGCCTCTGGGAAATTTTGTGTCTAGTTTTTTTATCCACTTATCTTCTATCATGTGTCTATATGTTAGACCTTCACCGAAAACTCGCTGTAATACCGTTACTCCCACGTCTATTTCTTTATTACCCTGAAAATGTTTCATTATGGGTTTGTCTGTCTGCTGGCGTACATCTCTGAGGTGTTCTTCTATCCTCTCCCGTAGTGACCTTTCAGTCTCACCAACATATACCGTTACACAACAATGTTTACATCTTAAACCATAGACTAGATTTCTGTCTGTGCATCTCTGGAACTTAGCTGTAGGGTAGCTTCTACTTAATCTGGTATCTGGAATGTCTTCCTCGGTCAACCTGCTACAGACTATGCATGAGCATTGGTTTGTTTCTGTTCCGCATTTTATCACCTGAATTGTTTTTTGGTGGACTAATACATCACACAAGTTCTTGTCTCTGCGATACGCTAGTAAGGGTGTGTCTTCAAATACTTGGGACATTCTGTCTGATCGATGCAAGACCGAAAAATGTTTTTTTAGGATCATATGGATGTTAGGTAATTGTCTTGAAAATGTTAATACTATAGGCACCCTATTATTCTTTTTTCTCGAAGTCTCTCTTAAAAGCTCAATCCTGTCTAAGTTGTCTACCTTCAAGAGTTGATTCTCTATCATTTTTCCACTATAGCCGCGTTTTCTAAGCTGTAGTTTAAGTTCATGCCTATGTTTGAAGTAATCTGTTTCTTTCTCACATATTCTTTTCAATCTTAGTCCAAGACCATAGGCAAGACCTGTTTTTGTATTTGGTGGATGACTTGAACTACTGTGTAAGTATATTTGTTTGTCCGTTGGTTTTTTGTACAAGCTTGTAAAAATTCTACCATTTTCAAGTTTGACCCACGTGTCTAGAAACTCAATTGCTGAAGTACTATACCTTAATTCTATTTTAATATTATCGTGTATGTCATTGGCAAATGCAGTGAATTCTTGTAGAGACTGTAAAGTTCCAGTCCATATACCAAAACCGTCATCTATAAACCTTTTATAAAAATAGGGCGTATTGTGACATGCCATCATCTTTTCATCCCATGTTCTCATATAACAACAAGCATAGTTCTTTCCTAACCTTGAACCTATAGCCACTCCCTCAGTTTGTACATAGTGCTTTGTTCCTAGGCTGAAATTGTTATTCTCTAAAACCACCTGTATCGTTTTTAGCACTCCATCTGTTGGTATCACCGGATTAGTTCTACTATCTAAGGCTTCTTTGCAGGCTTCTAGACCTTCTTTCTTTGGGATTGAGGGGTACAGTTTACACACGTCAAAACAAAACAGGATAGCGTTGTCTTGTATTGGCCCTTCGATCTCTCTGAGTTTATTTAAGAAATCGGTTGTATCACGTATATAGCTCGGGGAGTTTATAACAAACTCATTAAGTTCAAACTCTGCCACCTCTGCCATTTTCTCTGTCGGATAATTTATACCATTCACTATTGTTCTCATAGGGGCCCCTGATTTATGCAATTTCGGATTTCCTTTCAACGTACTTGTTTTGGGGTATCTTGGTAAAAGGTACATCTTCATGTCTTTTGATATGGCACCTTCCCTATACATCTTGTTAACAAGTTTCTTTACTTCTTCCGTTGACGAGGCTGTTGTATCCCCATCAGCCTCTCTGTAAGAATCACTGCCATTCATCTCTTTGTCTAGGCTTTCCATATAATTCTCCTTAACTAACACTACTATTCCAGAGCCCTTGTCCGCTGGGCGGATCACAATGTTTTTGTTGTGTAAAAGGGACTTAAATGCCTCTTCTTCATCTTGGGAAATGATCAATTTACATAACTTCTTTAAACTGCTCACGATATCATTCTTCACCAATTCAATGTAAAGGTCTAGCCACATATCCCTGCCTTTGTTTGGGGTAAAACTACTTTTTTTCGGAATTTTGAATCTTTCTTGCAAGTCAGTCCTGCCTTTCGAATTATCTTCCTGATCATAAAAAAAATTCCCGCAACCTCATTCTTCTCTCCCAATATTTACTGAACTTATACTGTCGCAATAAACTGAGATATAAATATTTACTGTTATAACAAATAATAGGGACAAAATTCAAAACGTAATCATCAATAAGTTAACTTTGGTCAAAATTTGGCACTTTTACGAAATTACAATCATAAATAGATACCATGAAATTATTTAAATAATTTTGCAAAAACTCCTATTAAAAACTCACAGTTAATACAGTACAATAATTTCAGGAACTTTGCTATCGTACAACTAGAAGGGGAAATCTGAATCAGAAACTAAATATTTATTTTTTCATTTTAAATTTAGACGTTTAACCTAAGTAATTATATACGCCCCAACCTACTGTTAGTGAGTTTATCGATGCAACCCTAGTCTGAGGATATGCTTCAGTTTGTTCTTGAAATATTTTTAATCACTTTCGGATACGTATCTGATCCATATTTCATGTTAGTGCTACACATTACGTTCTCCGAGCATTAAATTTCATACCCCATCCAACCCCTTCTCCAAGAAGCGAAAACGGGGTTGGATTGGTATGAAATAAACCTTAATTTCGGCTTAAAAAGTTTGCATATTGTAAAACCAAAGCAGTTGATAGGTAATTTTAAAAAGGTTATTTTTAAAGTGTTTTATTGTCGAAATAGCCGTCCTTAAATCCTGCTAATATAAACTTTTCTTTCCAATAGTGAGATAGGCACACTTAGTAACAGTATTCGTCTGATGGCTAAAATAAATGTATTTTTTCTTGTTATACCATATTTTTGAAAGTTGTCTTTCATTCCAGATCTTGAAGTAAAACAAGAACAAGTTAAACACTAAACATTATATCAAATTCAATGCGGAAGAAATAAACGGTGCGTTGTAATGGTTCAGTATATATATAAACTCCTCAAAATAATTTGAGGTCCACAAACTAGAACAGTAATGATTACTTAATCTTTAATATTATGGATATTATATTCATATAAATAGTTAACACATGTATGTAACGTAACAATTGTAAAAAAATACAACTAAACTTAAAAATTGCAAAAAGACACTACATTGTTCAATTAAACCAGTGCCACTTTAAAAAGTGCCCCAACTCTAAACACGGTCCTTAAATATTTTGAGGCGTATATCTACTAAAGGTAAAAAGAAACGCAACTCAGGAATTTCCGCTACATAAGTTATATACTGCACACCTAATTCCACGTACTATTCCAGAGCAATACCAAGATGTTTCGTAAAAAACAAAGTTGGAATTTGTTAGAGAATGGACAAAACTGTGCTGATGTAGACTGTTTAATGACAGTAAACTTTGTAATATAGGTTATTGAATTTGTATGGCTAAATATTACTTGGAACGAGTTGTTTTGGCAAAGGACGACGAGCTTGCGAGTCGTCCTGCGCCAAAACAACGAGTTCCAAGTAATATTTAGCCATACAAATTCAATAACCTTTTTATTGTATACTTTCATGTTGTTTTCGATCAATGTTTATTGTATGACTATTCCTTTTCATTGTATTTGTGTTATTTTTATAGCTTTTGATGGAATTCCTATCTTCTCATTCAGTTTCATTTTTTGTGGATGATTATTTTGCGCGAAAACGACGTCGACGTCGGATGACGTCATTAAAAACATCAAGCTATTTTCTAAAGTTTGTTTACCATTTGATAAGGTTAAAAACAGTGGGTGAGTGACCATTCAATTATTTTATCAATTTCTGCCATAAAAGGTTGAAAAATAAACACGTATTTTTTTGTTGACACTATAGGAAGGATTCCGTTATTTTATTTGTAAGTAGTTCCTTATTTCTATTTCGCGGCTCTTAGCAAGCACGAGAAAAAGTTCCGGTGCAATATCAATGTGTGCAATATCGTAGAATATTGCACACTTAGCTCAATGCAAACTAAACAGGACAATATTAAAGTATACAATAACACGAAATACATAGATGTTGAAGTTCAGCTTTGAACGTTTTAGCCACTTTAGTACTGTATTTAATGTAAAGACATTTAAAAGTGTTACATCCAAATGTGCTCACCTGCTTGAGCCTAACGCGTATTATATCAATAATAAAACTTTCAAAAGATACATGTGAGTGTGTTATATGTAGTTTTAGTAGTTTTTTCTGGAAGGAAATGTCTAATGTAGAAGTGTACCATTTGATTCACAGCAGCATACTATAGATATATATCTTTATTTCCAATTTCTAATAGGCTTAAACGCCCGTGAGGATACAACATACAATTTCACAAGCATGGAAACAGTGTATACATGTCGACATATACAGTTTATCTTAACTGAGATGATACAATGAGAAGGCGTATATATATATAACACTTTCTTACATAAATCAATTACAATTTAATTTCCTTAAGACATATTATATCAAATTCGCATGAGCCAATTAAAACAGCTTCTTATCCGTATGATAAACAGATATCATATATTCTGAATATTAGTACAGATATACATGCCTATTAATCCACCACGGATGTTTAATAGTTATTAATTGTTGCAATTCCATTGCTGACTGCTTTAACTTAGTTTGTCTACCACAGACTTTAAATAAACAATGAAATAAATACCCGTTGTTGAGTGAAGACAAGTTTTAACCCAGAAAACACTTCACTGATAGTCAAACTACAAGACATGCAGTCAGAGTAAATGAAAGCACTTTACTGGCGGTACGTATTACCAATGTGCTTGCATTCTTCACTAAAAGACGTTTCTAAGTAAAATGGTCAATATGCTTTTTATCATAATGATTAATACGTACATAAGTTTGCAAACATGACATATAAGTTTACAACCATGACATATTACATACATTATATACATTACAATTAGAAATTGCGAATTGCTGTATAGTGTTTCGTTTCGTAACTTAAATGTTTTTAAAACAAAGGTACAAAGTTTGCGAATATATATTTTATTTTGTGAATTTAATAATTCCAGAAATATGATCGTATTTGGCCTCTTATAAATATATTTAGGAATATAGTGCTTCCTTAGCATTATGTGTGTTTGTCTTTCCAGCACAAAATGGAACTCATCTTGAAGTCTATTGCGAAATAAACATATTCGATTGTTAAATGGAATTATATTGGGTTTAACCCATCTACCCGCTTATGTAGCCTATGAGATGACACCCGTATCATAGTTAGTGCTTGACACAGTCTGAAAACATTTATATTATCTAGATATGGCTCAAACTGAAATTGTGCAATATGTATATAACAAATTGCTCTAGCGGAGTTTTCTAATAGACTGTGCCAATTTTGAATAAAAGTTTCATTCAACCGTTACTTTACTATTGCAAGAAATATATTACATTTACCAACACTTTGTTGTAACCATGCGTCATCAAATCCAAGAGAGGACAGTAAGTGTTTTAACTGGGAAACCCAGTTTATTTTTAGAGGATGACTTTATAGTCATTAATGATCATATGTTGTAAACTACTTTCACATATTTACGATCATGTACTCATATGATTTTAACCAATATTTAATATTATAAAATATCTTCTTGTAATGAATGATGTTCTGCCAAGTTCACAATATATTAAATCATTCTGATATGTTTTCTAACACCCAAAATATGTTTACAAAACTGTAAATGCACTCTTTCAATTGATATAGCTTGTTTGAATCTCCACACTTCACATCCATAATTTAAATTAGAGTTATCAATTTATCAAACAGATCTAACTTAATCGTTGGTGATGTAAATTTATACAAATACCTTTTCATTTTAAAAATTGCTTTTTTTTGTGCTTGACGAGAAGAGAGTAGTTTCTGCTTCTACTGAAGACCCTCCCGTAGAAAAGACTATACCTAAATATGTGAACTTGCTAACTCTATCTAATGAGGCCCCATCATAAATAGAAACTAACGTGGTAACATTGCGCCCTTTCTAAATACCATAACTTTCGTTTTAGTACAATTTATTTGCAATCTCCATTCTTTGCAAAAGTTAGATAGTATATAAAGTCCCTCTTCTAACTTGGTTGCAGTGTTAGCAAACAAAACTATATCATCTGCATACAAAAGTATAAACATCTTGAACATATTAATATCTAAACCTTCATAGCCACTGTGTATGCATGCATCTTATATATCATTTAAATACATAGAGGGGCGTCCGTGGCCGAGTGGTTAGAGTCTCTGACTTGCAATCACTTGCCCCTCTCCGCTGTAGGGTCGATCCCTCAGTGGCCTAGGAATCTTTATGTGAGGAAGCTATCCAGCTGGCTTGCGGAACGTCGGTGGTTCTACCCAGGTGCCCGCCCGTGCACGAAAATTGCCCGGAGGGGCACCTGAGGTCTTCCTCCACCAGTGGAACCTGGAAAGTCGCCATATGACCTTAGCTGTTGGTGCGACTAAAAAATCCAATTCAATTAAATTCAATTAAATACATAGACAACAACAATGGAGATACGCACTCCCCTTGCCTAACGCCAAATACACAATAAAATTCAGTAAATATCACTCAATTGGTTACAGTATTTAACTTTAGACTTAGCACATGAGTACATTGATTTAAAACAGAATACATTTTCTTTCCGATTTAAAATATGTGTAAGTAATCCATTTAAAACAAATATATTATCAACAGTACTCATGTGCGAATTAAATCCATCCTCTGCTTCAATTAGAACGCTGTATGTTACTGCCCACTCAGATAATCTATTGTTTAATAAACGTGTAAATAATTTACCCAAACAAATTAATAAAGTAATATCTCGGTAATTTTCTACATCATTAATATTGCCCTTTTGTGAAGAGGAATAACATACCCTTCTGACCAGACTTCGGGAAAGTACCCAACCTCGAACACTTTATTAAACATTTTATACTAGGTCTATGGAGTTTGGATTCTCAAAATATGTAAGTTATACATATTTCGTCGTCAGTAGGTTTGATTCTGGATACATCCTGAGATGTTTATTATTTTTTTGTATTTGTTTCTTTAGTTAGTTTCTCTGGATGTGGACTTTATTGTTAGAGAATTCCTTTTGATGGGATGTAGTTTTGTTTACGCTGTTTTGTCTATTTGGGCGCTGAAGACAGGATAATAGCGAGGATTGTGCGCATATAAAATCGTTTCAAGCTAACCAGTAGGCCTTATTGCCTACTGACCGTTCCAAGTCGGTACACCTGTCTTCACCAGCCTTTCTGTTGTTTTTTGTCTCCTTCATTGTATTTTCAAGTCCTTGTTTGCAGTACAGTGCGGACCTACGAAGCCACTGCGTTCGGACACTGTGGTTTCTATAGGACCCTATATATATCTCATTTTTAGAAACGATGACATCTATTGTAAAATGTGCCTGTTGATGGTGGGATACGGACTTTAAGGCTTGTTACATTGTGACATAATGTATTTTTTCATAACATTTAGAGTTTTATATACTTTTAATCGGCACATATACATTATTATATGACCTGAACACCTGGATAGAGTTTTAATAAGTTGTTTTGTAGTGCAATTTTTGTCGATATTTGGAGGGTTAGTTTATAACCTGGTCCTTTAATGTTCTATTTTACGTTTTTATGTAAATCTCGTTGCAGACATGGATGCCAAGAAACAGTAGTAAAGAAATTGCAGTCATCTTAGAAGACGATTTGACGGTATCCCCTTTCTTTTACCAGTATCTAAAACTCGTTCATCAAAAATACGACAATAAAGTCAATATAAACGGATTCTCATTGCATGGGCACAGTATCCGTCACAGCGACGCCGGAGCCGAGCTCAATATTCCGACAAAGAATATCGTATTCTTATACCCCACCCTTGGGTCATGGGGATTTTCTCCAAATAGACGGAATTGGTTGGACTTTGTGGACTGGTTTACAGATGCAAATAAAGACAAAGCATTCAAACCTAAAGTTCCGGGAAATATTGCTACAACCTGGTACAACACATTAAGTAATCAAGGGAAGGGCGATTCTATTTGGACCATATGGCACATCTACTACGCCTGGAAACACCACGAGCTAACGCTGTATTGCAATTTTCCGGGTAAGTCTACTTGGCATTAAAATGTATAACCACATCATCTGTGGGTTGCTTTACATATCTTGGTAAGCTTCTTTGTTATCGACCATTTGCTCTGTGGGTTGCGTTACATTTTGGTACCTTTAATGTTACATTACATAGCGGTTACCTCTAACTTTAATGGTGTTACCTTTAACGTAGAAATTGAAATTGTTACTTTGGCGGAGTTTGTTACAATCGGCATTATATGAACATGAAAATATCCTCGTTATTCATCATTGTAACTGAATTATTCTAACCATTATTCCGTTGGTCAATTAATTGTTACTACACGTTTTTCATTTTTATTGAATGTTTATGATTTAAGGTCACAGAGGGTTAACGTTTAATTGGAAAGAAAGGGGATTGCACTATAAAGGTACGCCGATCAGCAAATCGAATGCAGATTTCGACCATCTTGTTCAAGAATGGAACATTAACTACGAACTTCTACCTGGCGATCCTATTGTGGTAGGAAACGATGGAAAAATACAAGGACGAAATTAAATGGATTATATGCGATCTAAAAATTGTTTGAGTGTCAGTGCAAATCCAAAGAAAATCGTAATGTGTTTCAGTGTCATATTCAATGTTCATATGCAACACACTAGACGACTCGGATAGTTCTAGTTGCACTCATCATTAATATTAGTTGTATGGTGATTTAATGCAAGCGTTGCATGGCAGATACTAGGGTTCACTTTGAACGTCGTCCGTTGTCCGACGTCGTCCGTCGTCCGCCACACTTTGACCTACAACACAAGCTTGGCCATAACTTGAAAAGTATTTGACCTATGTACATAAAACTTCAGACATATCTTCATATCAGATCATGGAATGTCGTTAAATATGTCAAATAACTTTGACTTTCATTTTGACAGAGTTATGCCCCTTTTTATAAAACTTTAACCTGCAACCTAACCAAGCTCATTACTGGAATTAACTCACGGCACGTGACACAAGTGTTCCGTGGAACATCATTCTAGTATTTAGTAATATGTACAACTTTTCGCAAAATAGTATAGATACTGGGGAATTGGGTTTCCTCCCTCCCGACAAACAATCAGCAGTTATCAGTTGCCTCCAGTTGACCTTAACACAAAGATGAAAACGCTAAATGGCGGTGACACACTTGCTACCAGAACCCTCGCAACTATACAAACTGCTTGATTGCCCTTCTCTTAGGAAAAACTTTACCAAAAACCCCAGTATCTATTAATCTTCATCATCGCTGTACATATCATATTCTATCATGGAGTATTTTACTTATATGCTAATGTATCTTGTCCATTATCTAGTATGTACCTGTTATCATCATAAGCTGACAAACTGTTTTTATTGATTTCGTAGCTGCTTATGTTATGCTTTTGTGATCTAATAACTTTCATCTCATGGTGGGCTTCTGTTGCCGTAACAAAATCTCTTTGTAATTATCATGCGTTATATTTTTTTTTAACAACACACTTTTTAACACCCTTGCATTTTTTGTACTAACCTCATTATCTAACATATACAAATATAGTTTACTTCGTAGTCCAACAAATTCAAGAATAGGCATACCACAAGTTTCATCTTTCATTTTGCCAATAAAATTGTATTATCCTTAAAATGAAACTTCCTTTTTGAATCATAATCACAATTATCAAAAAGTTCTTTATCCTTTTAAAAGTCTACATACACATCTTTTGTTTTTATTTCATAACACAAGAAATCGGTATCAGTAAATAATAATTTTGCTTTTTTATCATATTTGTTTTTAATGTAGTTGTAATGGAAATCATACATCAAATATTTTGACAAGTCTAAAATACACATGCCAACACAACAAGGATGATTTAAAACTAATCGTTTTTTTATTCTGCTTATGGCAAATAAATTTTCATTAAACATTTTACAAGAAATAAAAGAAGGTCTTGCTGCATATTTTAAAAGGACCTCCTCGTCGTGAGTTAATTTAACATTAATTATTGTTCTCAAATTTTCCATAGTATTACCAAAAACTGAATTGTTCATCAGTATGAAGAAATCTTTTTCAAAAGCATTTTTAACAGCTGTTCTCTTGGCAGTATTAAAGTCTATGTATGTATTTAACCACTTTCATTCATCAAACTATAGTATTAGATGTATTTTTTTAACCTTCAATCCAAGCTTTTTATACAGTTTCAAGTTTCTGTAATGCACAACATACATTTCTTTATTTTTTAGTGTTGTAACAACACGTTTGTTAACTTTACTAGATTCTAAATTAAATTTTTTTTTGAACTGTTACAATAATCTGACAACCACTCATCTTTTATATTTAAAATTTCTGGGGCAAGAGGATAATCATTATGCGAGTCATACAGTTTCTTGGGATACTTGATATCACACTTAACAATGTAATTTGATTTTCCTTTTTTGATCTTATTTACCCACTTAAAGTTACCAGTAGGCAACGGTTGGCACATAGCCCACCCATACAAGTTATTAGCATCAAGATATATTATGTACTTGCTTTCTTTTTTCTTGTCATAGTTTTTCATATATTTATTGTTATCCTGTGAATATCTGTTTACAATATAACTCGTACCGCCTCTTAATCCTTTTTCCACAAACAAATATTGATCAATAGCAGTGATTAAGTCAAGTTGGATACCAGTCATCTTAAGACACGCATCCCTGGCTAAATCAGGACTACTGAAGTAATGACAAGGATCTTATTTGTAATACTCAATGCACATTTTTCTAAAGTTTTAAAAAACATCTGTCAGCAACAGCACATCAGTCTTAAGATACAGATCATGATATTCTCCCATATTTTTAATCTTATTTTTTTTCCATATTTTTTTAGCATGATCGTAATCTGCATCTGAAATATGCTCATTATTTAATTGAGAATAAAGGCTATCTTTGCCAGGTAATTTAGTTTTCTTGATACGTTCAAAACTGTTCATGTAATCATAAGGATAAACGCCTTTTCTTTTTATTAATTCTAGCTTGTTGCTAGAGTATTCTTGCGAGATATATTGCAATGAAGGGATGTTTTTTACTAAATTATCAAGCGATTGAGACATAAACTGGAAACTGTCAATAAACACTAAACTTTTTCCTTACATAAAAGCCATGTACTTTTTCCTAACATGTAGCCATGTTATTCGGTATAACATTTATTTCTTTTTTAAACTTTCCGATGTGCCGCATTATAAAGTGAGAATCATATCCTCTCAAGTCATGAAATACAACAGATATTTTTTTAGTCAGCCTGAAATATCCAGAACGCTTCCCCTATACTTTCCAGTTATATGGCAATGATCTTTAACTTTTCTAAGAGAGTTTTCATATGCTGCTGTATGGCCCGCGTCACTTTTTTTGAGAGTTATTACAAACACATTACCGCAAATATGGCATGATTTAGATTTTTGAAATCTAGCATCTTCTTCCGACGACATCACCAAATCTTTCTTAAAATGTACATTCATAGTTTTTTTACACCACTTTTCTTCTTCTATCATTTTTTCTAAAAACTTGTAAACAGCATTTGATCCTCTGTACGTTACAACTGGTTTTGAATATTGATCATCATAACAACAAACAACCTTATACCCATAACTGCAATCAGTATGCTTTTGATATGCTTCTGTATATGATTTTTTAGGATTGTTTGATGCTGAAGAAATACTTTCTTTTACTGCTTCAAAATCAGCATATACGGCAAACGGAACCATTAGCTGCCTGTCGTAGGTTTTGAAATAAACCTTTTCATCTTTGTTCGGCATTTGTACTGCTTGTTTTCCGTTAAGTGAAAGACAATCAAGCTCATGCTTTTTAACACCATTTCTTATGTAAAGCACTGCAAGCCTGTTTTACAAAATCATTTTTTTCCCTTGTGTACCGTTTGATTATACATCAAACTGTTAACGTTTTTTATCCATACATAATGATTTTTTTCTTTTTCGGTGATCAAAAGCATATCACACGATTCTTTTGCTTTATATTTTGATATGCACAAAGGGTAAACTTGATTATCTTCATACCCAAATATGTTAAAACAAATGTTGTTTCTTTTTTTCGATTTGTGGGATTTGTTGTATTGTAACAACAACTGTTATTCCCTTGTAATCAAGATTATCAATATGATTTTTATACTTTGTAAATTCTTGAGGTTTATTGTTGGCAGGAAATTTATAAGCCAAATGACATCATCTATAGCACTCGTTATCGTTTTCATTTTTATATTTATTAAACCTTTTTAGTGGTGTTGCAGTTCTTTTGGTAAATTCAAATTAAAGCTACCTCGCAAAGGCTATGTTTGTGATTAATAATTCTTAGGATGCAAAATAATCTGCTGGTTATTTTACCTTTTTCTTTATCATGTGCTACTTTATCTAAAGAAACTTTTAAAGTAACATTCATTTTAAGATCGTTTGTTTGTGCTAATTCCTTTTCAAGGGTATCCATAACAAGTGGTTTTGTAAACCTAAGTTGCTTAATTTTGCTTTCGCCCCATATAATAAGAACTCGAAAAACTTTCATATATTGCTTTGGTGATTTTTAATTTTCCACAACTTTGCTATATTCTTCTGGTGGTGATTTTACAATTTTCACAACTTTTCTAACCATTATATAATATTGCATGAGATTATTTTATTAAGCCTATATATAATTTATTTAATTTCTTTTAACAGGAATGGTACTAAAATCTTTGATTTCCATAATTTCATTATCATCTACTATCTTTTGACACGTATATCAATCGTCCACCTATTAAATCTTTTTTCTAAAACTGGTTTTTCAAAGTGTTTTCTTTCTTCTTCTGCATAACTTCCCATATACTATAGATTATATTATATTATTTAATTTCAAGCTTTTAATAAACGTTTTCAAGTTTTCATAGCATTCGATATCAATATCACTCATATAATCTTTTTTTTCCTTAATTAATTCTTTATTAAAATTCTCAACCTTTTTGTCTACTGCGTCTGTTTGGTCATTTTGAAAAATATTGATTACTTCTGTCGTCTGGTATGTGATTAGCTTTATTAACCAATCAATGTCACACAATTTAATAGCTCCCTCCAAGCGTTTCATCCGGGTTTTTTTAAACTCTTCAATCTCCTCTTTCGCCTTGATCATGAGGTCTTTTTAAAGTCAGCTACTCTTTCTGCACACTTTTCATATAATATAGATTATATTTTTTTTATTTAACCAACATAAACAATAATATTAATTCTTTTGTCTAACAAAATGCTGTATTTAGGAATAAAAGAATCCTCAGTTACAAAACCACGTGTTGCTGATGAAATTTGTTTTTTACAGAAAGCATGCAACCTGTTTATATCTGGGGTTTTATATTTTCAATGGTAATTTTAGCTCTTATGCCATGGTTATAATTATATCAGTCAGATCTTGAAAGTTTGTAAAAACTATTAAATCTTTTTCAAGTTTAGTAGAATTCTCAAAATCAACTATTCGAGCACACACCATTTGATTTTTTTTAAAGTTTTTGATTTTCTTTTCTATACGTTCCATTTATATAATATTACATGAGATAATATTTTTAAGCTTATATTTTAAAAATATACTGCAATATTATAATATATTGAATTGCAAATATTGTGAAAGAGTTTGGATATTATTGATCCCCCTGGAGTATGTTCAGATTGTATCTTATTTTGCATGACTAATAAAAAGCTTTGTAAATATAGTGTCAAAACAATATCTTATTGCAGGTTACAACTACAACCGAAAGAAAACTATTTACCATAGAAAATACCATTTGAATAAATACTTGGTAGCATATAATTTATCTCCTGCAGAAAAGAAAAAGATTTGAAGAACTGTTTTACAAAATTGTAAAGATTTTGGATAAAATAGAGGGTCGAAAATTATCAATCAAATTTGAATACATTTTTCAGAAAATATTTAAAACATTAAAAATAAAAAAATTAAAAATAAACAAAACCGATTACAACAAATTCTACTAGAGAAAATTACGATAGGATATGGAAACAAGTTGAAAAAGAATTACGACTGGATGCCATGACCGTTTAATTTAATTTTTTGCATAAACATTTTCAGAGGTTCTGTAAAGTTATCATTCTTTTGAATTTCTAATATTTTATTAAATGCAATTCTGATTACCTCTTCGTCATTTTCTATTCCTTTAGTTGTTTGGACAAATGAAAGAAGTTGTTTAAGACTTCTATGATGTGTTTTCAACAAAGTCTTTTTTTCTGCTATTCTTGTTTTGTTCGCTAAAACAGCAACTACTTGAGGAACTGCACCAACTACAGCTACGAAAACAGGAATTGCTGGAACTAATGCCAATACGGCAGTACAAACAATTATTCCACTGGTAATCTGTAATGTTGTGTTTTTAATACCGCACAATTTATAACTACGCCTCTATGCAGCTATAAGTCGCGTCAAATTATCAATTAATTGTTCTTTATTAGTAATTTGTATCATGTATAATTACAGTTAGACAATAATTTAATTAAAATGTTTAGAAAATAGTTGCTCATGTTTTTTGGATGATGTTTTACCTATTTTTAATAATGCATCAATTATACTAATACCTTATTTATTAGCTGTGGACTATTATTTCCTGATTCGATACTTCCACATACTAACTCCAGATCATTAATCAAATCATCAGGATTATTGTAATATTCAACATCAAAACAACCTTCTAATAGGACCCTATATATCATTCTAAAATCTTTTTTAAACTTCGAAGAACTTTTGTGAATTGGTACACCAGATAATTCTGTTAGTTTCTTAAAAGCATTTTGAGACAGCTTTGAATACGTTTTTTATTATTGTAACGCTTTGTTATACAGAGATAAAAATATCGGACATGGAAAGCAGCATTCAAGGAAGACAGTCAACCACAAAACACAAAAACGAACACGCAAACAGACAAACGAGAAGACAAAAGTAAAAAAAATGCAAATGACATCACAAACACAAAAGGGTTGACAATAGGGCTACCGCCTTGGAACTGGGGGGTTTAAACCGGTTCTAGGGTGCACCAAACCTCACACTTACCCTAGTGTTATCCCATTAAAACAGGACAGTGTAAATAAAGAAATCCCCGCCATGATCTAATCTCTAACCAACAAGGCAGCATCAATAGGCAATATAAGTGAAACACAAATATGATCGTGTAAATATAATACAAAAAAACAATAGCATAGAAAGCCACAATGAAGGTACTCATTGACTTGGTGAAGCCAGAGCAACAAGAGAATAAACCATTAAGGGCACGACAGGAAAGATCATAGACAAACATCAAACGCCACCGTCCCAATGGGCCGTCATCATAGGGTCCACAGCATGTCCGGTCGTCGTACAATTAAAGAGGAAAGCATAGTGGCGAACTGTAAAAGGGTCCACCACCAAGCATGCAGTACGTTGCAAAATGATAGGGTCATAACCTCTATAAAATCATCGTCTACTTTTAGGTCTAGCACAACTACTTTTCCTTGTTTGGCAATAAGTTTGTGATGGCCAACAAGCTTAGGTAAATCAGTTTGTAACATACCCTAATGACCATATTTGTCGACTTTGTAGGAATTTTTATTTTCTTGCATCCCTTTACCAGTCTTTTGTATAGTTTCACTACCTGTTCAAATTCGCTCAGGCAACCTTTGTATGTAAAATCAGTTCATCAACTAGATTAATACGATTGATCATATGCTGAGTTTTAGTATTTTTTCTATACTCGGGGTTATTGATTAATTTTGAATATTTATCTTTAGTTGTTCTATCGATTTTTCGCCTTCGCGTGCTTCTCTTCGAGTCTTTCCATGTCGAGGTTGTCTATTTTTGTGTCTAGACCTTTCATCTTGGAAGATATTGTCTTTCGTACCCTCACAGCCTCCATAATATATTTAGTAAAATCAGCTTTTCCTTCCATAATACCTGGTATTTCGGTTGTTATTGGTAATTTATACTTATCAAGTACTTCTTTATCCATGCCAGCATTCAAGTCAATATCATACAACGGTTCCTTGGGCCTCGCAGCAATTTCTTCTTCTTCCCATTCTTTTTCTATTTCTTCTGTGTTTTCTTCCTCAGGATCAATTGAAGTACGTTTTTTATTGTTTCAAAAATGCTTCCGCGAGTTCGGCAGGTTTTGACCTAAGCACTCTTTCTGAAGCACTTCTTAATTTTGGTCCAGACTCTATTGTCCGCTTTTGTTCCTCCCCGAAATCAGCCTTCTTCGCTGCTTGGTCTTCAGCTATTTTTTTAAAAACGAGTGGTTGCGGTGGTTGTAGTAGCGTTGGTGGTGCTGGTGGCGGTGGTAGCGTTGGTATCGTTAGTGGTGGCGTTGGTGGAGCTTTAGCTCCACGCTCAGGCGAGGCAACTAATTGTGGGCGTACTGCCCCAGAAAGAATAGCAAACTGTTGGCGTATTTCTGGAAGGGTAATCGCCGCCTTGTTTGCTCTGTTATTTCGCTAGTTACAGGTTTAAATACTTCTGTGTAAAAATCACGGCTAGCTTCTTTTTATATATTTTTCGGATAACTCTGTTCTCGTATTCCTTAACAAGCTCACTCGCTTTTCTCTTTTTATCTGCTAATTCTTTCCATTTTAACAAAGACATTTATAATATAAGGTTAGATTAAAAAAAGATAAATTAAGATAAGTTAAGACAAGTATTATCTAAGTATTATTATAATGGAAATTCCAAACTATGATATGAAAACAGAAAACGGTAATTTTAAACAGATATGGAAATTTATGCCAGACTGTTGTTTTAGAATGTTAATTTGTGGTTATTCAGGTTCTGGCAAAACAAACACATTAGTTCACATGCTATTAAAACCTTTACTATGAAAAGATTTACTTGTTTGCTAAAAACTTGGAACAGTCGAAGTATCAGGTCTTGTCACAAAATCTTGAAAAGATGGCAAAAAGAATAAAATTCCGATTGAAGACATACTAGAATGCTCAAATGATCAAGTTGTCCCAGTGGATACTTTAGATTCAGATAATCAAGTTTTAAACTGTATTACAAAGGTGATTAATTTTAGCTTTTTTTTTCTATCCTATATTATATGGAACAATAAATTGAATTATCATCAGAAAAAGCGTCAATAATTAATAGCTCAAATACACCGAGTAATTTTACAACTGTATTTGACAGACCATTAATATTAGGCAAGAACAAACAATATGGCATTGGACTCGATAAGATTAATTCTATGATTTACATATGGTATAATATTAGCGACGTTTTTAATAACAAATTGATAAGGTATCACAATGGAACAGATTGGAAAACTATTAGTTTTACAAATGGAAATTACAGTTATGCTGATATTGATAATTACATCAAAGAAACATTGACCGTAAACGATGATTTACCCGCTGACTCACCTGCCTCAATAAAAATTGAATTTGATTCATCAAGTTTCAAATGTTTGGTTACCGTTCATAATAATTTCATGTTTGATTTAAGAGAAACAAACTTTCACACCTTGGTTTAAACTTATTTTATTTCCAATATTTATACAATCGGTGAAAATGTACATAATACAAAATGTGAAAAAGTATTGGAACGAAAGCAGTTGCTTATAGACTTCCTTTCCTAGGTATCATATACATTACATATAACAATGGCGTATAAAACTGCACAGTGGAAATGTTTTATAAGTGTTCAGTATAATATAGCTGTACATCTAACAGTGATTAGTTATAGGGACCAAAACAAATTTGAAAAATAAATAATAAAGTAAAGCATTTAAATATATAGTTGGATTATCTTAAACTTAAACGACTATTCAATTTAGCGGAATATTATAATAACAAATGTATAACAGACAGTGGGGCAACAGTGGGTGTGACCGACGGAGACAGGACAACAGCATCATTCCCAGGAAACATATATTGTTTTCGGTACGCGGTGTAGCAGCTTCTCTTATGTTGAAAAATGTTAAAAACGTTTGCTTGACAAAATAAACTTCTGAACAATTTCAGATATAGTGACATTAATATCGTGTGATACCAAGGAATCACCAAATAATATTATGTTTAGTGAAGCTGTGCACAGCGGTTGAAGTCTAGCCAGCATTTCCGCACGAGCATTGTCGTACAATGGACAGCTAAATATGTAATGTTGGGTAGTTTCTATTCCGCCACATCGACATAAAGGAGAGTCGATGATATTTTTTATGAACAAATGCTGGTTAAGCGAGCTACACTTGGTGCGGAGCCGAGTATGAAGCAGCTGTGCACGTCTTTTACCTGTGTAATAATGCTTAGGCGTGTATCTTTCTGCAGTTTAAATACCCTGCCAACTAGCGTAAGTTATCGCGAGAGTTGAGATGGTTCTCCCGCTAGCAATGTTTCTGGTTACTAGCGAATGTGACGATGGGAACCAGTCTAAATTCAATCGTGTCGACTTTCGACACGGAAATGAAAAAACAAAAAATGTGAAATAAGTGAGTTTAACGATTTACTGAACAATAACTGTTAAAATTATAACTATGTCAACTCACATCCATAACACTATTTTATCGCAACAAACTGATGTTGAGCTTTTTTGTAATTCTAACGCGTGTACCTCTTTGCAGTGAGCGCCAATTGGTCAGTATCGATCTGTTTTTTGTGTTCTAAAAATCGGTATTTAATTGTTATCTCCAAACTAACCCACCCACACTCCCCTGTGTTTGTCGCTTATATTGTATTTGGTACCAGTGTCCAATTTGATTAACTACACATTTTATTGTACACTATTTATTGTTGAAGCCATGGCCAGCTTATTCCAATAAATATAAACTAGTAACATTTTGTTTTATTTGTAACCCATCTTAAATAATTGCTTCACGTTATGTTGTAAATAAAGCTGAGGGTGGGAGGGATGGGGTTGGGGTAAGGGTCTCATAACAGAATAACAGCAAATTGAATTTGATGATACTAGATAATAGATAACAATGATTTAACTATACACAAAACAGTTCACAGTAAATAAAATAAAATAACAATCCTAAATTTTACATTTTACGATAGGTGGTGGAGGGTGGGGGAAGTGTGGGTGTGGGTGGGGGTGGGGGTGGGATGGAGACAAGATAAATAAATAACAGACAACATGTTAAATAAACCAATAATAGATAACTGTCAATATTATTTTAAAATAACAAAAGTATAGATTTCGCAAATTACTGCATAACACAACAGTTTAGTTACACATTCTTGATATCATCACGTGCTGCTTCTCATAAGTCAAAAGACATTTTAAATTTTAAAACTTTTAATTAACATGCACATATGACTTTTGTACATAAAATCTCTCAAATCTCGCCAAAATCTCCCGAAAAAGTTTGTTGCAAGTTCAACCATCGAGTTTCCCCCAGGCCTTTATGCTGTTTCCACTTGCTGAATCCGTGTGGCATAGCCTATAGTCAGGGGTCAAACGTGAATATTTCAAAGGTATCTAGACATGATGGACAAAAGCACCAAATTGTCCACAGAGGTAGTTTAAGACATATACTTCAAACTTTTAGAAAGAAGGCCAACTCTGGAAATCGTCCTGTTACTATTTATAGTTATTCCAAATTGCAATCGTAAGATGATGTCTATTGTCTGATTCATATGATATACATTGTTCTATTAGTGGGTTGGGTAATATATATTTTTCAGTGAAAATTAACAGTTATACTCTACCGGCTCAGATCATGACACTTTTGATGGCATTTTTGGTAATGCTTGGCGTTCATGTTAAAATTGTTCCTTGTTGTATAACAAGTATCCCCAGGCTGGATGCCGCTAATGCATTTTTATTTAATGTCACTCAGAGGTCAAAGGTCAAATCAGTGCATTTTGTATTGAATGGTTAAGTATTGTTATGAATTTGCATTATTTTTAAAAATCGGGATTTAAGTACTAGATCTAGGTTCTAGAAAGGGCAAATGTTGTTTAAATGTTTTGTTTTCATTCTTAATCAGCACTCAAAGTACCAAGAGTATAGAAAAAATTTATTTTATGAGTTTTAATATCGATTTATACAATTATAATTTACGAAACAGTTAAGTGCATATATGCATTTTATATGTATAAATGTCTTCACATGTAGTCCAGTGGCTAATAGGGGTTCTGTGGGCATTTATAAGTGTTTCTGAAATCCTGAAGGACACCCTCTAAGATGAAAAAAATATCAATAGTATACATTTTGAATCATGGTGCAAAGATGGCCACCAATTATTCCAATTTCTTGTGGTATACAAACCATTTTCATGTGTACAATTTGAAGCTATATCTCTACGAAGTATATGATAATGTTAATGTATAACACTATTTCTAAAGGAAATGCATTGATGACTTAAAATAAGTTAAAATGGCCGGCAATTATGGTGCTAAAAATAAAATTACTCATGTTATATATGATACACTAATGTACGTATCTTCGCTAACCAAGGGCTTCGAGCAAATATTCTCCTTTTAACAGGAGAATGTCTGCTCGAAGCCCTTGGTTAGCAAAGATGTAATGTACGTAGTAACATGTCGGCTCATGCACATAGCTTGGTGTATCATTATGGTAGTCTGCGGACTAATAAAGTAAGTGAATCATGGACTCATACTGGTGCCCTATATATATTCCCAGCATATATACTCAAATTACGATATTATGGACTCCTACTGGTAGTCTCATAGTGTTGGCCTATGACCTCATACTGCTGACACATTTTGACTCAGTTAGTGACCCATGTTCTCGTACTGGTGGCATGTGGAGTTAAATTAATGGTACGCTGATACATACTGACTGATGGCCGATGGACTCAGACTGGTGATCCGTTGACTCATTCTTGTGATCCGTGAACTCACAATAGAGGCCCATGGACTGAAAATGGTCGCATATTGGTGTCCCGAAGACGCACATTAGCAGTTCATAGTCTCATGTCATTATATGTAGTCTCAAAGTTATGCGGTCTCATATCAGTGACCCATGTACTCATAACGGTAGCCAATTGACTCAATTCATTGGAACATGGTCTCATACCGGTTGCCCAGTTCTTAATAAATTCACCTAGTGGTCCGTGGTCTCATACCGATGCTATAACGATTCATTATGGTGGTTTATGGTCTCATGCCGGTGCCCATAGCCTCATAATGGTAGCCATGGAGATTATTGTCCCGTCGTCCCGTGTTGGCGGACATTGGACTCATTCTGTGAACCCATATAGTCTGATCAGTGGTCCGTGGGCTCACTGCATACTGGTGAACCATGTGTTCAGATTAGTGACCTATGGTTCATACTGGTGGCATGTGTTCCCATACTGGTGACCCGTTGACTCATAAATATAGCCCATGGAGTCAAACGTATTAGCCCGTGGTATCATGCTATGTCCCATGATCTCAGTCTGGTGATCCATATACTCGTATTAATGGTCAGTGGTGGGATAATACTGATGCACGATGGACTCATTGGTGAGTCATATGCTCAGTTTCACGGCTTATGATCCATACTGGTGGCGTGTGGTCTCTTACTGGTAACCCATGGACTCATAATCGTAGCCGATTATTGGCCCGTCTCATGCTTGCCCATGGTATTATTCATGCGATCCATATACCAAATTAGTGGTCCGTGAGCTGATACTGATGCGCAATTAACTCGTACCGATGAGTTATGGACTTAGATTAGTGACCTATGGTTCATACTGGTGGAATGTGCTCTTATACTGGTAACGTATGAACTACAATAAGTGGCCAGTGGTCTCTTACTGGTAACCCATGGACTCACATGATTGGTCCGTGCTCTCATGTTGGTGGCTCGTGGTCTCATTCTGGTGATCCATTGACTCTAATTAGTGGTCCATGTGCTCTTATATACGTATGTGTCATGGACTGGCTCATACCGGTGAGTCATAGTCTTATATAATAGTGGCATGTGGTCCATACTAGTATAGGACAACAGCATGAGACCACATGTCAACTGTACTAGACCAGTATGAGACCATGATTTAATTGATTTTATATCTGACTATGACTATATAGATTTTTTTAAAGACAATTCTGTATGATATATTGATATTATGGTGCTTAAAATATAAGGTAATTACATGAAGTTACCAATAATTGTCAATTTGACATATAAATAAATCATTAAAAGGTGCACTCATTTAACCTTTAAGTGACCTGGGAATGTGTGTTTTAGACACTTCGTCTGACGGGTGTGAATGATGCCAGGAAAGTGTTGTTCTGTCAAAAGAACAAGTCAATAGATGGCAATAGATGGCATATATACACATGTATTTTTCACATCCTACGCACCGGAAAGTATGTTGTTGTGAATTTATTTCTTTATACCAATTATTTCCCTTGGATCCGACGTCTTTCCATGTTTGTCTTTATATAGTGATGTGATTGTTATATAGCGTGTGTCATACTCAACTATAGTTATATGTATGTGTGTCCTTGTTTGTACGTGCACTTGTAATTCCTGATGTCTTATCGTGTGCTGTGCTAAAGCCTTTGTACTCACGACTATTGAAACCACTTTTTTAATGGGGAATTTAGTCGTGGTGAAAAGGCGTCGACTTTTTAGCTAGGCTTGGTCGTCGTGGTCAGTGTTGCGGGTTCGAGTCCCAGTGTCGCCGTAGTTAGTTTGTATTTTTTTCTCTATCCTATTCGGACATATTTAAGGGGGTGGGTCTCAAAAAACTATATATTCAATTTAAAGCAGACGATCATTATAAAATCTATATTGATTCGCTACGTGAAAAATCGTAACGAACTGTTTTTAAGTGTATTGTCGCCAGGGCGGTTCTAGTGTATGTTCTTGTGTCTGTCAGTATGTCTATCTAAACGTTTGTCTATGCGTTAGTCTGTGTGCGTGTGATCGTATGTTTATCTGTGATTGTGTCTATTTTGTGTTTGTACATGTCTATGTGTTGTATCTGTGCATATGTCTGTAGACGATATAAAATATGGGATGATTATTCGAGTACTTCAAGGTGAAGTCATACATCAAGCTATATCCCATGAATTGTGGATAAACATTAGCATAAACATCGATGAATACCTGCCATTCTCGTTTAAATTACTCGGATTTATATTTCCATTCATTACCTGTACACATAAATAGACATCCCATTATACTAATTTAATATGAATATAAATACGAATTAACTTGACAAAGCAAGCCTTAACTACAAACAGGAACAACTCTGAATAGATGAAAGAGAGACATTCGCGATATCTTCATTGATATTCATCAGACCATCTTTCCAAATACCTACACAATTGCATTTTGTGCATTTTGCATAGTAATAAGACGTGCATAAGAAATGCGTAACCACATCGTTGTATGCATCAATTACCGATTTAAGATTAGTTTATTAAAATAATTTGTTTCATCTGAAGCGGTGTGGCTCAATTTTCGTCAAGATACAAACACATGCACATAGCTATAAATTTGTGACGAATGGTTAGAACTTAAAATACTGATCTTAATAAGCCCCATAATGCAGAAGAATGCACCTAATGGGTTACTCGTTTTTATTTTATAGAAATCCGGAAATGTGTATGAGAGCATAGCCATGGTCACAGACACAACAACAGACACATGCACCTACACATGTACAGATACAAAGAAAGATAAAAGTACATATACAAGCACATACACACGAACATACATACACACGTACATAAGACGATCATATACATAATAACAGACACGGGCACAACCAGACACAACCAGACACACAAACAGACATAGGCGCGGATACTAGAACAGCCCATATCGACAATACACTTAAACTGTTCATTACGATTAGTTGATCAATATAGGTTTTGTATCGTGTGCTTTGGTGGGGGTGGGGGTGGGGGGGGCGGGGGGGGAGGGGGGAGAGTAATATAGCTGGCAGCCATTTTTAAAGGTTACAGGCTTCCGTGGTGTAAAGTCAAATAGTGCCTAATAAAAAACGTTTCCCTGCCTTACTAATGATACAAAATGCATACTATTGATTGTTTTTTGTTATTATTACCTATAATTCAGCCAAATGATGTACTGTGAACATTGATTAGTGTTTGTTTGAGATATTTAATTATAATTGACATAGACAGCAAAGCGAAAGTAGAAATGGGGTAAATCTATCTGTGATGTGTCAAAATTGAACGTGACGTCATTCAACAGGTTGGCTTGTTCTTACATGATACATGATCCCCTGTTTTTATTGCATTTTTATATTGGTGGACGCCCGATCGTTTGATTGATATGTGTTTTAACATTTTCTACGGAGAAAAATGCGCATTTTTTATCTCTTGATATACATTCGTCGTATATAAAACAAAGAAGGAAAATCAATGGTGCAATCTAACCTAAAGTTCCAATGTGTTTCTATAAGGCCAAACAAAAAATAGCTGTGTTTCAGGTTCCCGACCGACCGACCCTATTTTTGTCCCGACCCTAACCTTTTTATTCCCTTTTTGAAAATTAAATTGAAAAAAAAAATTGTGACGAAATTATTCTGTATTCGTTACAACAATGTAATACAATTGGAGTACTGGGATATTTACTGATGCTGCAGGTTCAAGGGTCTTCAAGGTAAAAGAACTGCAACAATCAGGCGGCCAGAAGCGCGTTATCTAAATGGTGTCAAGACCGTTAACTCTTGCAGACCTTACATGCCAGATTTGAATACTAACACCATTTCTGTGTTGGGTCTTGTACTTTTTACATACAAATCAAAATGTAAACTTCAACTTGAAAATTAATGCTTTAAATATATTTGTTATTTTTCTTATAGGGTGTTATATATTGTTAATTTGTGTAGATCCCTTGAGTCCGATTTTCCTTTTCCAAATCAATCAGATCAAGATGAACAATAGCATGTACACTATGCAACTAGTAAATATATATGCAAGTTTTATTGAAAAACATTATTTCATTTAAACCATAGACATTATTTTCACTCACTCAGGCACATGTGATGATTTGAAAGTCCACCTGGAGCCATACATGCTAAAATCTACCTTGATGCCCTCAAAAACAGCTTAATTAAGTGTACTGCTGACTTTTTCTGATTATAGTACTTACCTTAAAAAAAAGAAGAAAAAATACCTACCTACCCTATTTTGCTGGGCAGGGAACCTGAAACACAGCTATTTGTTTTGCCTAATGACATAAATACGCTGTACGGTTTATCTTTCAAAACCTTGCAAGTTATTATGACATTTTTTAAAATGTGTTATAAAACATAAATTATATGTTATAAATCTATGTTTTGCACTCGTGGCCACTTTGCAATTCTATAAATAGTATCAAGTAGTACTATTTATTTGATCTCCATGGCATATATACATAACATATTTAAAAAGTAAAATGAGAAATGACAGAGAAAACCATGTTTTTAAATATGTTACTATTTTTAGTATGGCAGCCATTTTGAATATCTGAAAATAGCCACCAGGTGGCTTTGCCAACTTGGCCTTCTTTCTAAAAAAGTTTGAAATGGTCTAAACTTGTTCTGTGCGAAATTTTGTGCTTTTGTCCGGCATGTCGAGATCATTCCAAATTGGCCCCTAGGTAGAAGCGAAGAAAGCAAAAGCAGGCCGGCTGACCAAGGCTAGGGTAAAGCTTCATTAAAAATGTTGACACCTCAAAACGAGGTCATACCGAAAAACAGGCCTGATCGGTGATTGGTCAAAGTCAGTATTCAAATCCTGAAAGGGAAGGTTACGTTTATTGTTTGTCTTCAATTGTGTTTTTGTATGCCCTTACTAGTTTATTCTCTTGTTACTCTGTCTTCTGACAAGTCATTGAGTACTTGCTTGGTTGCTTTCTAGGCATAGAAACCTCATGTAGCTTTATTTACAACATCTCGTAACGTCATGCAAACGTTTACTTTTATTTGCGTGAAAAAATGGCGAATACAGTCGACTAATCGCTAGTGTCTACTTTAATCGGCATTATCTGCCATTATCTACATCATACGGGTTTGGCTGTCCTATACTAGAATACACGTAACAAAGCGTAGTAAAGAAATCAGAAACATGCCGGATGACCAGGGCTAATCATTTCGGTGTAAATTTTATTTATTTAAAACATGACGTTAACTCGAATTGTTTTATCATTTTTTAGATTTTAAATCGACATATTTATATGACATAATCGACAAACTGTACATAGCTTGAAATAAATATCTCGTGTTTATCAGATAAATATCTCGTGTAATACAGATATTACTCATTACGTCGAGTACCTTTATGTTGATATAATTGTATTTGTTTTGTTTCAACGTGATATAAAGAAAAGAAAAAAATGTCAAGTTCACTAAAATCGATTTATTGTAAAATAAAGAACCGTTTCAACGTATTTTGTTTTGCATTTAATGAATAACATCGTGTTTTGTCGACATACAAATATCGATTGGTAGATATATATCATAACAACTCGAGTAATTTTTAATTGAGAAATTCAATATAACCCAACAAAACGAGGCACGAATACGCTTCCGTACATTTGTCATAATGTCGCATTGTCATGGGCGACACTAAGACAATTCGATACAACATCGCGACATTGCGATACGACATCGCGACATAATTGGTGATGTCGTATCATAATGTCGCATTGTCATATCGCAATGTCGAGTTGTCGTATCGCAATGCCGTATCGCAATATCATGATGTTGCATTGTCGGGTGTCGCATTGTCGCCCACGACAGTAAGACATTGTATCTGGCCCAAACCAGACACCGTAACAAACACATAGGCGAAAATACGCAAACAGAATTTTTTTTCTAGATTCCACAATTTGGAAATGGCGAGGCGTTGCTTAAAATCTTAGGTTTATACTAACTTTAAACTTCGGTCTCCAGTTTACAAATAATTTTTCATGTAACGGAGAACTGTCGCAAAAGACACAACATGACAAATATTACGCGACAACTCAACATTCAGAGAACAGATTTTTGTGTCCAGTTGTCGTGTATGAAAAATTGAAAATGTTGTATAGTCACTTTTTATTTGTCGTGTTGTCGTGTCTTTACAACACAACCATTTTACACGAGAACTCGACATTCAGAGGGCACCAACATGCCATATTTATGTGTCGAGTTGTCGTGTATGAAAATGTTGTGTTGTCGCGATTTAGTTGTCGTGTTGTAAGTGTGTCTTCGCCCCGCTAACATGACAAATACCGTATTTGTCAAGTTGTGTTGGCGGTGCAAAGACAACAAATTTTACTCGACAAATAAGGCATTTGTTGCGCTGTCGTGTTGACTGAGCGACAACACAATAAATAAAAGGCGCGCGCAACACAACATTTTCATACCCACAAACATGACAACTCGACACATAAATATGTTGTGTCAGCGCACTCTAAATGTCGAGTTGTCGCGTACATTTTGTCGTGTTGTTGTCTCTTCGTCCCGCCACGCGACAACACAACAAATAAGGTATTTGTCATGTCTTTGTCCAGCCAACATGACAGGGCACAAATCATCCACCATAAAACGCGCAAAGGAGATTAAGTACGCAAACCGAATTTGAATTGGAAAATGGCAAGTTGTCGCCTAAAATCTCAGGTTTATACCAACTTTAATTTTTTATCTCCGGTTTACAAATAATTTTACTAAGATTTTTCATGTAAAGGAGAACTGTCGCAAAAGTAGAAGGCAAACTCTGTTTAATTTTAATGTAAATATTTGTTCGTTGCAAAAATGTTTGGAAAATTTAGGTGGAGGTACGGATGCTCCCCATTTGTTGAACATGTTCTAATATCCCATGGTATCAAGCGATAAAATGTGCATATTTTGCACAGTAAATCCCATGCTCCTGGTAAATAGTGCATGGTTCCTGAACTATTCATGTTGGAGAAATGTGTCTAACAGTTGAACAAAATGTCCATTCATTTACAAGTTCTGTGGAGAGATTGGGTGTGGTTGTGAGGTGTTAGGGTTCAGTGAAAAGCCTCACCATTATATCAATGCAAATATAACTTTAAAACCCTAGAGATTACTAGTTTAAAAAAATATTAATATGATCATTTGGGTATAAAGTCTATGTCAAGGCAGGCTTTTTATATTATAATATAAAAATTCTGGTCAAGATCAGTGTGAGTTGGTAATTGGTCTGATGGTAATTAGTTAATATAGTGAATGCTTAACTCAGGCATCAAAGCAATACATGCATTAAAATAATAATTCTGAAATATTTATGTTCAAAATTGTTACTAATTTTTACTAATTTATTCTGGGTATAAGGTCAAAGTCAAGACCAGTCAGGTTGAGTGTATCTTGCTGGCAGATCAATGATTTGTTATGATCAGATGGATATGTAATGTCCACATTAATTGATCCAATTACTCAAAATAGGTTTCTATGATGCAGAAAAAAAAAGTATAAACTATACTGAAGATGATGTAAATTAAGACTTTTAAAGATTTTCATAATGTTTTGAGTATAGGAATTAGGTAATCTACAATATTGTGTTAAATTGTTCTTTCCTTTGGTTACTCAGTTTTTAATTATTAGACATACACTTTCCAAAACAGCAAAAGTTTATATCATTCAGCCAGAACTTCAACTTTTAAAATTAAATATTAACTTAAAATGGCACCATTTCTATAAAAGAAACAGCAAATATAACCTTTTTTAATTTTCAATGTGGATTGAAGCTGTAATACACAGATGGAAATTAATGATTAAACATACTGTATGATGCAGATGGAGACAACACAAACATTAAGTTGAAAATTATGTGTGTGCAGCATTTAAATGAAGATTTTTTTCAACATTTTCATAATTTAGTAGGTATTTTTCAATGTTCAGTTAGTATTGTCATTGGTATGTTTTTACTCAGCTTTCAAGTATTAGACAAACCGTTTCCACAACAACCAAAGTTTAGATGATTCAGACAGAACTTTTTGAAATTCTGAGTTAAACCTATTAACTTAAAATTAAATATGGCAAATGGCACTATGTCTAGAGAAGAAACACAAAATATACAACTTTAATATTTAACATTGTGGAATGATGCTTTTATACACATGTGAAAAGAACTATAAAATCAGGTAACTTTTTAAATATACTTGTATATATGTTCTTGTTCATTTTATATACATGGTTATTACATGTAAGTGTAACTTTATAGTGTTTGTACTTATATATGTGAATCTTCAATATGGAGCAAATAAAGATATATATAGTATACATTTTGTTGAATTAATATTTTCATTTTAAACTTAAAGTGTAAGACATACCCTTTCCTACACTCTCAAAGTTCAATGCATACCATCAACATAATGATAAAATATAACCTCATGTAAAGGGCCTCACCACAACAAACAGGAAACAGCTGACTTTTATAATATTTTCAATGTTTGAAGCGACCAAAATGTAAAAATGTAAACACTGGCGTTCTCATGTTTTCTCTACATCTATAGAGGACAAATCAGCAAATAGTCACAACAGGTAATGGTAATTCTCACTTTCTTTAAATGCCAACTTGTGACCATTCTTTTGGAAATTCAACAGTTGCGATCTAGAGACTAGAGTGGAGAAATTTATGTAAAGAAATGAAAAGTGGGTGGGGTAAAAATGGAAACGCTACAAGTTAGCTTACCTTCGTAGTCACAAACAGCAAGTACATTTAAACTTGGGAAATGCTTCCTGTTCTGGAACGCTCTCTTGTTAAGGACAGGCTTTTGGATGCGAATGTGTGTACCATCAATGCACCCAATAACATTTGGGAATCCTCTCTTCTCAAAGAAACCTGCTTTTATTGTCTCCTTCTGTTCCCGAGACTGTGGCCAGATAATAAAATTCTCCTGGACTCCACACAGTGCTGTCGTAACATCCTCCAGGACACGTGATACTGTGGATTTGTCATACCCTAGTGTGTCCCCAACAGTTTGTAAAAAATTACCAGTGGCATAAAACCGCAGCGCAATTAAAACTTGCTCCTCAGCAGAAAGTGCACGATTTCTCGCTGTTGGGCGCTCTAGTTGCCGCTTTAAAAGTTCTACAATGTATTCAATGGACTCTCTGCCAAACCTATACCTTTCTCTCAGTTCCCTGTCATTCATCTGACGATAAGCATGGCTTGCCCTATAGGTTCTGACATTTCTCCCTGCTTGGATGTTCATCAGAGCAGCATTGGCAGCCATTTTGTTTTTTACCGTTAAAAGTTAACGAGAATTTTAATGCAGCTCAAAGGTCCATTACCTTTAACGAGTATTTTAACATTTTCTTAACGGAAAAATATTTGAACAACAGCTTTTGACTAACGAAAACATTTAACGGGGATTTAACGGATAGTTAACATTTCTCCGTTAACTTAACAGGGAAAATCTCGTTAAATTTTTTGAACAACTGGCCCCATATGTTTATTATCTCCTTGTATTTCATAAGAAAAGAACACAAGTGTTACCATTTTTAAACGCATTTTAACAATGACATCTCTTACGAGTTACTTCCCCTCGCTTCGGAATTTTAAATGGGTGAATCTCGAAATTTCTCGCGCAGTAAAGCATCTAAAAGTCAATACAGCTGACGATGACGAATCTTAAATGGGAACTAAAATTTTAATCATGTAAACTTGTTACAATCTTCCAGATTACGCGTTTAAAAAAAAAGAAAATGGCGGCTGTTTCACTTTTTTTTGACGTTGACGGAAAATGACGTACTACTTTCCGTTGTCATGTGTTGCTATGATAAGTGGACGGCGGAGCTAAAAACCACTCTGCTTCCCACCTGATCATTTACTGAACGCCAAATATATTTCTTATTTAATTGTTAAACTATATAATTACTGCCAAAAGCAAGTGCTAAAAAACCCGTTTACATGTCCATAACAAAGACTTTTTAGACTCACCTAGGAAATATTTTCACTGGTGAGTGCTACGCGTTCGTCGTATCGCTCCGACTTGGTTTTATCCGGATACCGGGGGTGTTTATGAAATGCAGTAAAACGGCAAAAGGTAACGTTAGATTTGGTTTAAGGTGTCGCTTTATTTGTAGGGCAAACGCGTTACACCCGCTTAACTTAGATGACGTCATAAAAACAACAATTCGACTTTAACATTTCCGCCTTATCTAAGGTAAATTGATACCATTAAAGTGAAACTATCACTTTAAAGATTTGTTATGTGATAAACAGAATCTTACATTCGATTATTTTAAAGTGCATATTTAATAATTTCACCTAAATAATTAAGCGTAAAATTATGCTTCTCATCAAAGACAAAAAATGGAGTAAATATTCATATTTAGCGACAATTTAAGGCAGTACTTTACCCCTGTAGTGCAGTCTGTGTCATGTTGCAACTTCACGCGACATTGACAATACACCTTCAATCGTTTTTCGTTAAATATCATTCAGTTTGCAATATTTCTGCGTACACAATGAATAAAAGGCCAAATAAGACATCACAAACACAAAAGGGTTGACAATTTGGATACCGCCTTGGAACGGTCAGCGGCAAAAAAAGCAGCTGGGGTTTAAACCAGCTTTAAGGGTGTACCAAACGTCACACTTACCCTACTGTCATCCAGACATACAAGTCCGATGCCACAAATATGCTTTCCTAACTTAAGGGGCGTTCTCTCAATGACAGGCTCCCTGATACTAAACTGTGTCTTTTATTTTTATAGAATTGCTTATGGGCCATACAAAAGCCACCATGTATCATGCTTCTCATGCGAGTATCAAGCCTGTCACATCCATTAGAATTCAACAAATTCACTGTAAAGGTGACTACTAAACATATCCATTCTTCTCGCTTGCCATAATACAATGTGACCTACTTCAGTGTAAAAGTGACTACTAAACATATCCATTCTTTCGCTTGCCATAATACAATGTAACCTACTTCAGACGGACTTGCGCTTAACGGTTTATTCTCTTGTTGCTCTGGCTTCTGCCAAGTCATTTAGTACCTTCATTGTGGCTTTCTAGGCTATTGTTGTTGTTTTTTTGTATTATATTTACACGAACATATTTGTGTTTTACTTATATTACCTATTGATGCTGCCTTGTTGGTTAGAGATTAGATCATGGCGGGGATTTCTTTATTTACACTGTCCTGTTTTAATGGGATGACAGTAGGGTAAGTGTGAGGTTTTGTGCACCCTAGAACCGGTTTAAACCCCCACTGGTCTACTTGGCCACTGACCGTTCCAAGGCGGTAGCCCTATTGTCAACCCTTTTGTGTTTGTGATGTCGCTTGCATTTATTATTGCTTTTGCCTTCTTTTTTGTAGGTTCGCGTGTTTGTTTCTGTGTTTTGTGGTTGACTGTCCTCCCTGAATGCTACTTTCCCTGTCCGATCTTTTTATATTTCTTTTTAGCAATGTTGCCTTTAAATAAGTTCAAACAAACGATATATGCTTTCATGTCCAGTGCCACACATCACAACACTGTTCTTTTATCTTTTAAATCCTACTAGTTATGTTTGTATTGACTACCATAGTAAAAGCGTTATTGTCTTCTAAATACAATCTATAAATGACCTACTTCTTATTTTTGAAACGTTTCAGTATTTATTCCCATTCACTCTAGCTGTTTTAGTGGTGTGTTGCGACTGTAAATGTCGTCCCGACTAGATAGAGGATATTTGTTGTTTTGGGGGTGAATAACAGATTTTATTTCATGAGTGAAAATATTGAAGTTTGATCACTTAGCAACTTTCGGGAAAAAATAGTTTTTGAAAAGAAAAGTAGTTCCGGCAGTGAAAAAAATAAAACTAGATTTCACACGTATGAAATACCACTTTTATTTCATTGCTAAAATCCACTATTTCACTGCTAAGCATCAAATAAAAATCAGTAGTGTTACGAAATTACATATACTTAAACGAACACAACATAGGTGGCATCCGTTATATGGCAATGAAGCATTTTAGAGCTCAAATATTACAACAGAAAGCTCATTATTCGGTCTGGGAAGTATAGTCAACTGTTGTAGATGTGGGGATGATTTTCTACATTTGATGTTAAAGTTAATGTATCTCTAATATAAGCAGTAGTCTTACTATGATATGTTTTAAATATTAGTATGATTGCCTTTTTAAGTTTTACTTTTTCTCGCAACGTCATCCAAATAAGTTCATTAAAACTTTTAACAAAGATATGTAAAACGGTTAGATGCTTCGGCACCGGTGTTCAGATCTCTGTCTCTGTCTCTTCTCTCTCTCTCTCTCTCTCTCTCTCTCTTTCTCTCTCTCTCTCTCTCTTTATTGGCTTTCAGGTTATAGTTCTTCCACTTGCACATGCGCGCGCAAAAGTAGGGTTGATGCATACTGACAATCCCATTCCTAGGTTTATTCCATACTCTAAATTAAGTACGGAGAACATCACATCCTATGTTAATATATATATCTTAAGCAGGTGATATTGTAGCTGCGAGAATCGTAGCTCTTATGATGTATATCGTGTACCATATGGTAGGTACATACTACCATTCTCACGTCTAGTGATACTGCAACAACTGCACGAATTCTAACAAATAGTCACATGGTAAGTAGTCAGTACAGTGATCTGGGTATCACCCTAAAGATTTGTCTTCTTCGACGCCGTGTGGTTCCCGTGGAAAAATAGGACCACTGCTTGTCCAGACATAGGGGTAAAATTTCTCCGAATTCACGATCATTTTGTCATTTTTGTCATGTTCATTAAAGGTCCTCATCGTGAAACACCTGTATTGTTTCAGATACTACTTCAGTGGTGACAGAAATCAATGATCGTGGCTCCAACGAAAAATGTAGTGTTTACTAGAGAATTTCCAGCAACTTTGCAGTTCTGCAGGAGAGAGGTAATGTATTATTGATAATAAAACATGTGTATATCAGAACATGTTAATACTGTTTATGTTGCAGTTACTTTGAGGAAGGTTTATACTTCCAGTTTGGCATATGTCCCTACTTATCTGGCTTACTTAGTTTTTTTTGTATTGATATATACACGAGCGTCTATGTGTTTTACTTATTGAGTACCTTTGTGGATTTCTAGCCTATTGTTTTTTTGTATTTATATAAACACAAGCATCTTTGTGTTTACTTATATTGCCTATTAATGCTGCCGTGTTGGTTAGAGAATAGTTCATGGCGGGGATGTCTTTATTTACACTGTCCCGTTTTATTAGAATAAGTGTGAGGTTTGGTGCTCTCTAGATCCTGGTTTAAATCCTCAGCGGCCTTTTTTTACCACAGACCGTTCCAAGGCGGTAGCCCTATTTTCAACCTTTTTGTGTTTGTGACGTCATATGTGAAGTCTTAAAGTTTATTCTTTATTAACATTGCCATTCATATGTTTGTCTTTTTGCGTGTTTTTGGGTTTACTGTGTTCTGTGAAGGCTGCATTTCCTGTTCGACTTTTATACTTATTTTTAATAAAAAAAATACATGAAATGCCATGAACATTGCTTAATACTTAATGTCATTAATCTATCATAACAATCCCTTATTTATAATATTATTCAAAGGTTTTAAATTACTGATTCTTACAAGTTTACACATATAATTTAAAATAAATAAACTAAATGCATAAATATGTATTCATGGTGGCCGGGGTAAATTGACTTCTAGTTTGAAGCAACAGAGAGATTTTAAACCTAATGCAGTGCTAAACAGAGCTTATTTAGTCTTTATATAATTAATTTGTATCTTTAAAATGTACCGCATACATTATTTACACAGGCATGATATTAAAAGATGAACATCAAAAACTAATATGAAAGCGCTGCAATGATAACATATTAATGTTCGATTTGTTTTATGTAAGCTTCCTGTTCCAGATTGCTTTGATGAAAAAATGTTATCTATATACATTGTTCTTTTTTTAAAAAGTGATGCTAGAATGTGTCCCTTGAGTTGGTAACAATATCGAAATGTTTGAGTCCTGGCTCAAGGTCTATTTAGCAACCTAGAAATGCGTTTAATGATGCAATTATCGCTAAGAAAGACAACAAGCAGTATGATCGGAAGTGATATAAATGGTAGTTATCTCCCATACAGTATTTCAGTATAACTCTCATGTTTTTGGGTCTATCCATGTATTGTTTGCATTTCACACCAAACAAATTATTTGATTTGATTGAAATCTGAATAAATTTCCTGCTTTGTAGAATTGAGGGTTTCTTTTGAAGCCATTACTTGCGATATCAGGAGATATTTCATGATATTATGAGGATATGGAAACGAGGTGTCAAGTGAGGCAGCGAGACTAGTGTTTCATATGACAATACTATATGCAAATGAGGGGGGCATCCTAAAGGACAGGAACTGGTGTTTATTGTAATGCTCATTGTTTTTTATACCTACTAGTTCATGAAGAGTTAAACGTATTACTTTCGGTGTTAATTTGGTATTTATGGATTTGGTGTTTTGAATATGTTTACGTGCAGGCTTTTGAAGTCTAATTTTATAATGGTGGTAAAATTAAACCGTGAAAATTGCATTAATATTTACCTTTTTCTTTTTGGATATTTGTATCAGCGCATACATACATTTGTTTATATATTATGTATATATGATTGACTTTGACAATTTTAATTTTCTTTGCTAGGATGTTGAAGCTTCAGGACCGTCTAGTATCGGATTAGATGAAAGAGAGCCACAACCTAAATTGGGGCCAAACTACAGTAGCACTGGTGGAAACATAATATTTGGAGAAACGTATTACACACAACTGGAGATTCCAAACAATTGCAACGTTTGAAAAAAAGTAAGGACTTTGGCGCTCCAAATCGATCCATTGTATTCTCTTATGCTTTCGACTTTAGATGAATTTGTGAAAACGTCTAGACAAATGGGGCAACCGGAGGCTGATGTATATTTTATAAATATCACATTCATGAGAGGCTGATAGTAAGAATGTTCACCCTGAGGATATGATTATCGCCCGAGTGGATCTTTATTTTTTTTACCTGGCCCTAAATCCATCTGGCAAACACTTGAATGCTCGATATATTAAATGAACTCTGAACATATCTGTTGTTCAACCACTAGATAAATTAACAGATAACTTTGGATCAGTAACTTCGGTGTTTTTTCTTCGTTACGTAAATAATAAATACACACATACAAACACATATAGGCGTCACATCCGATATCAGTCTATCCCTCTTACTACTGTTCTTACTATGTTGAATGTTGTATTTATTTTATTATACCGAAATCTCCTCGGTCAAAAATAAGGTTCATTTTCGGTACAGATTTTACTTTACCGGATACACTGCTTGTTTGAGTGAAACGGGGCATGAAGCAGGATATGCCGGATAAAAGTTATATTGTTGGATTGGAAATAACGTAACTAAGAAATGAGTCGTAGTTTATTGAAGTCAGTCAAGTACTTTTGAAGTTATGATGAGTTAAAATAGCAATTTCACCATACTGAATCGATGACGTCACAGAAACAGCGCGCATCAAACCTGCACATCTGACAATTTCTTTACTATCATCCTGCGATTGATTATCACCCTGTACTATCACCCTCGCGCAAGATAGTAAGAAAGTACACATTGATGTCTATGGGGATTTAGCATGGGCGTTTTATGTGGGGTATAATAAAAGAAAGTATTGGCTCGACGCTCTTAGAAGCATCAGGGAAAATGTAATGTTTCTTATTTTGTCTATGATGTTTATCCGTTCTTTGTGAGAAAGCAGCTGATATAATTACGAAATCCTATCAACGTGTGTACACGAAAGTTGGTTTTGATACAAAGTTAAAGTATATTTCCTATAAGGGGAAAACATGTTTAAGGCGAGACCATCCCCATTGACGAGTGTCTATCAGCAGACACCGGTATTCCCTACTCCTTTTATGGGGTTTCCTCAACAGAGTGAGGGTATTCAGGCGTTATGCTTTATGCCCCTTCCAACATATCATGGTGCATATACTAGATTCTCTAAAGGGAATGGATCTTCTAGACAATGGTCTGTCAATGGTATTTGCCATTTTGTATCGTCAACAAGCCAGTGTGAGCTTACGAAACAAGCTACGAAGAAATGACCTCTGAATGTGTGTGTTATTGCGTGTTGTTGTGGGGCATTGTATATGTCAGGAGTTATTTTCATATTTTCAACTTTTGCACATTTCTTACAGTTACTATTTAAAGGGACACTGTCCGTAAGTAAGCAGATATTGAGCATAACCAAATAACTGTCTGACTTTTATTCAGTGAAATATATACATGAAAACATGAGCATCGACACTAAGAAGTCTGTAGTAATACATTCATGAGTTTGAAAAAAAAAGCTTAAATTATTATTTGTAAATAAAGTGGGACCCACCGTATTTACCTTTTCTGCGATCACGTGACTTTCATTAGCGCATTAGGTTTTCTACCATAGGATTTAGAGCGTAATATGTATAGCCCGCTTAGCTCAGTCGGGAGCTAGGTCGACCACTTTCCGCTCGCTCACTATTATTACCGCAAGTGTAATTTTAGTTTGAGCTGCGAGTTCAAACGTCCGAAATGGTTTCTCTTTTTTTTGTACCGCGATTGAATTCCATCAAACAATCCTGCTTTAATTAGTATATATTCAATAATGTTTGGTGTGTAATATTTGCAAACATAATTAGTGTGTGTATTATAAGCTAAAAGTTACGGACAGTGTCCCTTTAAGTGTTAATGTAAATTGTACTGAAGTTTATCTCTAGTTTTTGGAGGTTTAATTACTTTCTTTTATCATTGAAATGTATGATAGTGAATATGTTACCTAACTCGAGATTCAAATGACTTATTCCTTAGTGAATCTTTGATTCATGCGGGTTGAGAGTAGTGGTTTCTCTGTCCTCTGATACTGATATGGATGCTTCAATAAAACTTATCCATACTTGGAAGGGGATGTTCCCCGAGCAACTTCTTATGGGGTGTATGTGTCTCAACTTATTCGTTTTTTCTTCTGCGACAAGGAGTATCACAACCTGACTTCTATGGTGATGTGATTTATAAACTTCGTAAGATTCTTGGTCATGATCACTTTCATACTATCTTTGTTAAACTTGTTAAAAAGTTTATCAAAAGAGGTTATGACCCTATCATTTTGCAACGTACTGCATGCTTGGTGGGGACCCTGTTACAGTTCACCACTATGCTTTCCGCTTTATTGTACGATGACCGGACAGGCTGTGGACTCTATGATGACGCCTACCTAAAGCCCATTGGGACGGTGGCGTTTGATGTTTGTCCATGATCTTTCTTGTCGTGCTCTTAATGGTTTATTCTCTTACTGCTCTGGCTTCTGCCAAGTCAATGAGTACCTTCATTGTGGCTTTCTAGGCTATTGTTTTTTTTGTATTATATTTACACGAGCATATTTGTGTTTTACTTATATTGCCTATTGATGCTGCCTTGTTGGTTAGAGATTAGATCATGGCGGGGATTTCTTTATTTACACTGTCCTGTTTTAATGGGATGACAGTAGGGTAAGTGTGAGGTTTGGTGCACCCTAGAACCGGTTTAAACCCCCGGTGGCCTACTTTGCCATTGACCGTTCCAAGGCGGTAGCCCTATTGTCAACCCTTTTGTGTTTGTGATATCGTTTGCATTTATTATTGCTTTTGCCTTCTTGTTTGTCTGTTTGCGTGTTTGTTTCTGTGTTTTGTGGTTGACTGTCCTCCTTGAATGCTACTTTCCCTGTCCGATCTTTTTATATTTCTATTTATGTGTGTTCCTTTTGCACAAGATGATGGAGAGATGGACGGTCATACTGTTATAAAATACATAGAATTACCTGATTGGGGAATGGAACTGAATTTTAATCCTCTTTATAAGAGTATAAGGAAGAATCCATCATCGTGACTTTGGAGGGCAGGGATTCCTTACTCTAAACCCCTCGCCCGTCTGCTGAGTGTGCTATTGAAAATGGTAATGATATTGATATAATCTGATAATAACAATTTTATTGTTTACCCGGGGCAATTTGTTGCAGGGATGTTGCATAAACATTTAGATAATTCGGAATAACGCCTTAGTTCAATAGTGTAGCAAATGCTGAATACATTCGGTCATGGCTAATGGCATAGGATATGTTGTCTGCTTTTTAATTTAGTATTTTCACCGTTAATTGTGATGACCGCTGCTCCTAACTAAATTCTATTTTGTTTATTTCGCACTATGGGGCATATACTTTTGTTAGATACTGGGACCAAACGCCGCTGGACATGCACTTATGACATTAAAAGTAGCATGTCCACCGCCATATGCATGCCATCTTCGGGATGGTAGCATTTTGTACTATTGATTTTATGAATATTGAGTTCTGCTCAACCGGGGCTAGTGTGCGTGAACGGTAGCAAGCATATTTCACTTTTAGAGAAACATTTGCAAAAGAATGTGACCCGTGGGGCGGGGTCAGATTGTATCCAAGGATCACCATTTGAACATACTGGTTAGAGGACAAAAGTTGATGCTACATGGCAATATATGAGAGCTCACTGCCTTGTGGTTTCAAAGAAGGAGATTTTTCATTTTTTTCTGATATAAACCTAAGTAAAATATGCATAATATCTATCATGTCTATATACTTCTAACACTCTTTCCTAATTTTGCCACTTTACCTTTCTTCTGAATCTTTTGAAACTGCGTGTCGAAGTGGCAGATATTTGTGAAATAAATGTCTACTTTTTATTTTGCTTCTTTATATGTTAAATTAAACATTGCCAAAATATTACATGAATTTAAGAAAATAAGGACAACTTACCGATAAGCAGACTCAGTAAAACCTTGTTACTTTTATCTTTTGTTGATTTTTAAGTAATTATTAACATTCACAACACTAGCGTCTGTTGTTTAGTGCTGTGTGGTGGCCGTAAAATGTCGCACCGACTACAATCAGTAATGTTATTACTCACTGGTCCTCTGAGATCATCAAGCCCAATCGTTATGGCTTTAAAGTCGAATATCGCTTAAGCCGGTGCTAGGAGGCATGAAAGATGTTGCACTTTACATTACTTCTCATGAACAGACTCAATAAAACAGAGCCTGCTACTTTTATATCTTGTTTGTGTTTGTTGCTTCCAAGGAATCCCCTTTCCAGTATGTATTACCAGATAAAACAACAAAACATTTGTCTATGAAAACGAAAACTTTACATTTATTCGCCACTTCGTTCTTGTGTTTTTCTTTTACCAACTTTTTGATGTTTTATGTTTCTGACAGAACTAACGTTAAGCATTTTACAATTACAAACGACTTTTTCCCCCTCTTACGATTTTTTGTTTTTACTTTTACCAACTTAGTCATCTTTACTGACAAAAGTTAAAATTCATTTCGCCTTATAAACGTTTTTACTTTTACGAACGTATTAACGTTTAATGGCATCACAGACGATGTTTGTTCAATGATCTAAACGCTCACATGTTCAATGATCAAAACGCTCACATTCAATGCTATTGATGTATGTGTCAATTAACATCATTGAATAAACGATGAAAGAGGTGGTACTGGATAAATAGTTGATAGCGATCACATCATACTACGTCATGGCTCATGTTATCATGCAGCACAATATGCCTATTCGACTGGCTTTTTTCCGTTAAATGATGCGTCTGTTTCCGTTAAGCACGTTTTCCTTTCGACTGGCACAGTTAACTGTTTTCGTTAATTAATTACTTTACACAGTAAAGACCTCGTTATCTGCGTTAAGCACAGGAAAATGACTGGCCATCAAATCAATTTTGAAGAAGTCATCAGATCGAGATGTTGCGAATGAATTGTGTACTGAAGGCTGATTGGACAACACAAAAGGGGGAGAAAATCCTTAAACACACAGCAAGTTGCTCAAGGGAAAAATGATTCGTTTCATATTGCGATACAAGTCGGCTAGGAGCAACAGTTTATTTCATTCCGTGTAGTGAGGTATGTTGCAACCACTTCATTTTAACATACGTATTTACCGTTATGTAGTGTGTTTAAATACAAAGACAATAGCATAAAGATAAAACAAATTACGACAGTCATGCTTTTAAAAATAAAGAGAAGTAAAATGTTGTGAAATAAACCGATAATGTAAATGCTTAAGAGGTGTTTTATGAATTAGAGCATGTTCTAACAACCCACACTCAGAAAAGTTCGACCTATCAGAAGTTCGAAGTAACAGATGGCAGCAGACTGTAGCTGGTAATCAAACAATTCTATCATCACCGACAGTAAGCTTCAAATGATGAACGCGAGTTCCGGCGATTGATTTGCGAGAGAGTAATTATCAAATTCATGGTGGGTTTTCTTTCCCATAATCTTTTCATTTTGAAATAATATATCAAACATGAGTATACGATAAAAAAAACTCCTTAAAATTTAAAAGAGCCGTTGTTTACACATACTTATATTCGTGACCAACCCATAATTTATTAAAACCTTTTATGATAATTTTGGAATTGATGACGGTATTTTTGTTCTGTTGAAGTATAATAAGTCGTTTCCTTCTTTGAATATATACCGGACACTAAAGCATGGTTCTAAGATACTAAAATATAATGGATGATATTCATATAACTTAATTTTTAAGCGACTGGTGTATTGTCTGAAATATGTTCCAATTATGTCAACACTTGCTTTGCAATACAGATCTGAACAGGCGCCACTTTCTCCATATAAACGAAAAACAGATACTTTTCTCCAATTTTCCGTATACACTCCTATCTGAAGTGTTGTCTTTTTTGTGTGTATTTTTTTAAAAGTAAAGAAAAAAGGCATAATAATGGGTGTATAAAAAAATATTCTAATATGAAATTAATGTTGTTGTTAATTGTAACAAGTATAAGCAACATTATCCTGTAAACATTTTATTTTAATACATTGTCAATATGATTATTTAAAGAAAGCAATACATATGCTAACAAAAGACTTAATTTGATAAAATAGGGCAATATCTTTGCACTTTATGTGTCTCTTTTTTGTCAAAACCTTTCACACTAAAACGAACAAGCAACTACAGAAATAGCCATTGTCAGAATTTACACTTTACATGTGCTGAACACGGATACATCCCATATATATATTGTAATTTAATATTGTATTGTACTATTGTACTGACGTACCGTCCTGAATATTTACTTAAAAATAAATCTCCTTTTTTTCAGCGACTATCCGCACACAAGCTGAATACAGAGAACACACAATGGATATTCCAAAAGCTGTATTGATCTTGTATCTAAGTACATCACTGACTCAATGCGCGTCGTTGCATGAAGTAGATCGACTATACACAAAGGTATTTACCGGTTACAATAAAAACTTGTTTCCGATGCTGGATCATAGTCATAGAGTTCACGTTGGTTTGATTGTTTACATAGGCAATTTGAATAATAGTGATGCACTCTCCGGAGAAATTGACATGACGTTGTTGTTTTTAATCACTTGAAAAGAAGAACGAATGCAATGGAACAGTTCGGAATATGGCGGACAAAGTTCCCTGCTTGTTCCTCCAAGCAGTATATGGATACCACAATTGTATATTCTCCAGTCTTCGGGAAAGGTTCAAGAGCTTGGGAATGTGTCGATGATGGTGAGGTTCTTTGCGGATGGTATAATATACAGGAGTCCTTGCCACGCTGTCAAGATCATGTGTTCTATAGATATGACGTACTTTCCATTTGATACACAACTTTGTAACATAACATTATCAGGTTGGGTGTATGATATCGAAGAGCTCAGTCTGTATTCCTTAGAAACATATGCTCAAACAGTTTATTTTATGGAGAAAAGCCAATGGGAATTGCTTCCAAGTGAATTAAATAACGCGACACTTTCAACTAGTCCTTTCGCTGTCGTTATGTTACTGAAGCTAAAGCGAAGAAGCGATTTTTTCATAATCTACCTTATTGTACCAATCATCATTCTGGCATTGATAAATAATCTTGTATTATTCTGCCCGCAACCTTTGGTGAACGTACATCTGTTGCAATAACTACATTTCTTGCATTTGTTGTGTATATGGAAATAGTAAATGACAACGTACCACAAAGTTCTTCGCCAATATCCTACATGTACATATACCTTCATGTGCTTATGATACATAGTTCAAATGTAATGCTGTTTTGCATATTTTCTTTGCGGATATACGTCAAAGATGGAGATGTTCCACGATGGATTAAAAGGATAATTGCATGTATGCGATGTGAATGGTTTACGGACCTATGATCGAAAGATGCAAGTGTTGCACCAAAAGAATCAATCAAAGCTGAATATGAGATGAGTCCCACAGTTTCTGGACAAGGTGAAATAGATCAAATAAATGGCAATATGAATCAAGCTTTTGACGAAAATACAGAAAGCAATAGACAGCAAATGTTTGAAGAAATCGCATAGTCTGTCGTTGGCAAAACGTTTGATTTGTATTGTTCCCTACTACTGTTTACTGTATTTGTATCTGTGACATTCGTCACTTTTATCAAGCTGTATATGAACAAAGGTTTGTAAATGTAAACTTGGTTCATTAATTCTAAAATTATTTTATTTAGAAATATCCATATGATATTACAATAAGTATAAAAGTCGAACAGGAAATGCAGATTTCACAGTACACTGTAAACCCAAAAACAAAAAGACAAACATGAATGTCAATGTAAAGGCAAATGACGCCACAAACACAAAACAGCTTGACACTAGGGCTACCGCCTTGGAACGGTCAGTGGCAAAAAAGGCCGCTGGGGATTTAAACCAGGCTTTATGATGCACCAAACCTAGTATTATAGAACAGAACAGTACTTTATTTACATCCCAGGCATAAACACAAAATAAATATAATTTGAAATAGGCTTAACCCATAGGTCGAGCATATTTCATGTCTAATTGTGCGGTATGTGCAGGTCTATCTGTAAGTGTCTTATGAATCGTGACATACCACCCCCACCCTGACACATTTCAATTCGTCCCCAGACATGGAACGAACTTCGAAATGCTATCTAGTCATGATCCAGTCTGGATCGACAATGGCTGAATCACCAATATTCCAGGCATACACATACAATAAATATATTAGGAGGCATCATATGCACTCAATATTACATAAACAAATCAATATAATATGATAGAATATACACACGAAGCATTTCGTACTTTTTTACCAGGTATCTAGATTTAACTGTTTTAAAAACTCATAGTTATAAGCGACATTATTTTAAAAGAGAAACTTGTGTATGAGTATGAGTATTAACTACACCGTTACGTATTTCAAAACCGTCTAAAACATATTTTACTTTTTTGCTTTTCGCGAGTCAACTTCTTTAAATGAGAAATTATGATGTTTACGTGATTTCAGTGGTAAATTGTTTTGAAAAGGTTTTCACAACTTTGTAGCGTATTTTAAAATATACTTCAATATACATGCATTAAAGCTGGTAGGAGTCATTGGCATAATAAACTTAACACAATGGCAAGACAGTGTTATAGTTGTTACACATTGTAAATACACAGTAATTTAACCCTAACAATTCAACCAATATACTCAGTACATTTAAAAACGCAACATATTTGATTTTTCGATTATTTTTAGTCCGCTGTATTTTTTTTCAAATCAAGATTGTGTTTTTTGTTAGTACGCAAATTTATTTGTTCCAAAGGTTACCACATGTCGGTACACAGTTACATAAGACTTGCTTTACTTATTTCAGTTAAAACACATTTTGCACGAGGGTCTTTAACATCTCTAGAAAATCAAAAAATACCAAGTGTTGCGTTTTCAAATGTACTGAGTGTATTTTAAACAGTACTGATATTTATTTACGACACATAGGTATATTTACACGTGCTGCACTGTACCATCTGTTGACAACTGATGTGGAGGCACTGTTTGTGTAATTGTCGTCTGCTTGTCCACAATATGGAATGAGGTAAATTTTCGCGTGTTCAATGCCCACACGACGCCGATCGTCTCTAGAATCATGGATAGCGGTAAGATTACTATCGGTACAAAACAGAGAAAAATGTATCTCGGCCAGCCCATTCTGTGAGGTGAAAAAGATTTAATGGCGCCAAAAATGAATAGAAATAACATAACAGCCCCCGTTAACCCGCACATAATATTCACGCTCCGATACATTGGCAGAGGGAATAGTGGGACTAAAATTAAATTTGGAATTGTTAAAGGTATTAAAACCCACGATAACAGAATCAAGGAAATTCCATATTTATAGCGGAATGGTATTTGCGGACTGAAGAAAACACTGTATATCCCCTGCACCCATCGCTTTCGTTGGTATATGTAATCGATTGCTGAAAAAGTGCTCTTCTCCCACATTTCTCCTTCCACGAATCCAAACTGGTGTCCTTCTTTCCACGCCATCAGTGCGAAAAAGCAGTCTTCGGCGATGCTTCCCTCTAGACCAAAATCGAACGTAATCTGTCGTTCAACGGCCACGTTAGCAACAATAAAGCTACCTTTCCAGCTGAACACAGGCTTATGTAAATACTTCAAACAGAATCGGATCATTCCGTAGTCCATCCCTACCCGAACCAAATCGGCTATCGTTGTTATCCAGCAGACGATCTCTTCATTTGCGTACGTAATAACTCCTTGTCCAAGGCTATACTTGCCTTCATTTATGAAATTCACGATGCCAATAACGGAAGATTCTGTGAGCAGCGTTTCTTCGTCAAGATGCACGATCCAGTCGTTGTCTGTCAACATATCGATTCCTGCTTCCAGACCGTAATTCAAAGCACGCGCCTTGTAGCGCTTTTGATTGGCTGTGACGTATTCGTTCGGCACTATAATTTCTCGCACGCGAGGCGACATTTGCAAGTTAACAGTCTTGTCGGTGATCACTTCCAAGATGTAATTATCCAATCCAATTCTAGAACAGATGTCAATGTTTCTTCGAACATTTTGCTTTACAAGATCAGGGAAAGTTCCTCTCGTGACCACTCTGAAGCAAATTAAAGGCCCAAACCAAGCGGATGTTTTCAGTTTTGGTTTAGGCGGGAAGGTATTGTAACAAACAAGACCAAGGAAGTTAAAGATAGCCTGTGGCATTGAAACAAATGTCAAAAACCTCAACAGGTAAAGTACCACCGTGGCGGTATATCCGTATTCCAGCAGCGGATCGAATCCTGCCATGCGGTCCTGACCAATGCCGCCGGTGCCAGAAACACTGCCATTATAATTCCTAGCAGTACAATCGCGAGGATGTGTAGACAATGTCGGAACGACTCCATATTGGCGCGTCCGAGACGTTTCCAGTGACGAAATATTTATGATTGTGGATACCAGCTATCTGAAATGCAACAATACGAAGCTGTATTTGAACAGAAAATCTCATCTGTAATTCAGGGTGAATGAACGCCTATGTTGCTGTATGACAAAACACTTTTGCAGTGTCGAGTCTTACGGATGGTGGGGTAGGGGGGGGGGGGGGGGGGGGGGTACTACAATGGTTCTACTCAGGAACAATGGAGTGGTCTGCTTCTACCAAAATAATAATCGACCGTCATAATTATGGCCTAACACGTCCTAAAAATGACGTAAGACATTTTTTAAACAAACGAACGAACGAACGAACAAATAATTAAGCACTCAAAATAACAGTGCTTATTTCACCTGCAAATTACAAACAGTTCAAAACATAGTTCCCTCTCCTCAACCCCCGCCCCACTCACATGAGGCTTGTAAAACAAATCAGTTTTAAGTGTTTCCTGCCATTCTTCTGATACCTATATGTGAAGAAGAATTCTCCTCACTGTGATTCTGTTGATCTAATGGTCAAATACTACTTTCGATTTGGGACGTATGATTGATTGAAAAGTATAGTGTTGAACAACGTATTCGGGCATATAGTAAGATAGTATTCTGATTGGATTAATTTGCTCAAATCACAACAAAACCCCATAAAACGTCAAACTCATCATAAAACATGTTAATTTAGGATACTTTGACTGCAATTTCTCATTTTTTTTGCATACAATTGTACTGAGGGTATATTTAAAAAAAAAAAGGTAAATTTCTTTACTGCCACTTTGGGGGTGCACACCTTTATTATCACCAATAGCCTGGTCATGTTTAAGAGTCTCTAAGATTGTTCTTTAAAAAAGAGTTAGTTTTGTTCATCCATTCCGATATAGAAATAGGGATTGTAGTCCAAAAGGCTATAATGGAGGCCTATGTGAAATGCAATAGTGGTATAAAAAGTTACTGCCTACTCATGTAACAATAATATGGCGTGCGCATATAAAATCGATCCAAGCTAATCAGTAGGCCTTATTGCCTACTGACCGTTCCGAGTCGGTAACCCTGTCTTCACCACCCTTTCTGTTGTTTTTTGTCTCTTTCATTGTAGTTTCAAGTCCTTGTTTGCAGTACAGTGCGGACCTACGATGCCATTGCGTTCGGACGCTGTGGTTTCTATAGGACCCTATATATCATTTTACCACATAACAAATTATAGTGCCTTGGCAGTATGCATTACATTACAACGTCGGTTAATGCAAATAACGATCATTATAATAAATAAAGTGGTATGATACAATATACTATATGTTTTTAATAATTACTATATACGACATAAAAGCTTCATTTAAATTATTACTAGATACAACATAAAGGTTTACAATACTCGTCAATATATAGTCGTTAAGTTACGTCGTATGCAGGTATCAACGGACTGAATACCGATATAAAAATACATTAGCCGTTTTTAATGTTAATACCAACGAAAATTGCGGAAATTAAATAAATTACAGGCAATTTATAAAACATGAATTAAAATTGTTTTTTAAGAAATACAAACCAAGATCAAATGGTTAAATAGCAATGGCCGTCTTAAAGAGACACAAGGCAATTTTATAAGTGCGTGCGTGTGATTCTGAATATTAGTCCAACCGCCTTAAGTACCATGTGAAGAATAAGTCATGTTACCGCACATACGAGGTTTAATAGTTTATTTGCGTATCATTGTTCACAATCAGATATACATACATGCGTCAATTGACATTTTACAGTTTCTCATCATTTGTAATACATAAGTATAAGCACATAACAGATCACGCATTTCTACGCACTCACTTGTAGTTCAATTTTTAATACATATAATCATTAATTAATCTTAGATCAAATCAATCACACAGTTTGATCAATAATCCAAGGATATAAAAAAGGAAGTATATATAAAATAAAAATGTATGTGAGGATGTACTTGAATATGTTTTAAGAAATAATATTTGGAATAGAACATCTGACAGTAAAGATCTCTGATTAATATATACTTAAATTAAAAAGTTATTTCTTCTTTGAAGATTGTAGCAGTGTTACAAATTTAAACATATTCTGCCTTCGTATGTAATAATTCCTGATATTTTTCTTTCTATTATCATTATAAGCCGTACAAATAAAAACAAAGTGAAATCTAACACTGGATGGGTCACCAATACCAGAAGTGGATGAGACAAAATTCATTGGTCTTATTTTCGACCGTAAATTAACGTTTATACCACACCTTAAATATTTGAAGGCCAAATGCCTTAAAGCTCTTAATTTACTTAAAGTTGTTGCAAACACTAATTGGGGATCGTAAAGTACTTTTACAACTTTATAGATCTCTTATCAGATCCAAGCTGGACTACAGCTCAATAGTATATGGATCGACTCGAAAGTCATACTTGCAGATGCTCGATCCTATACATAATAAAGGATTACGACTCGCCTTGGGTGCCTTCCGTACATCAACAGTCGAAAGTATATATGTTGAAGCTAATAAACCATCACTGTCTCACAGCCGGGATGCCATTAAATTACAATCTAACCCTGCAAACCCAACTTTCGATACTGTTTTTAATCCTAGTTATGAACCTCTTTTTGATCGAAAGCCGAAGGCCAATTCGACCATCTGGTCTTCGTATTAAACACTGAAATCGACCTAAATTTGATTGCCAAGTACAAAGTACCACAAATTCCACTGTGGACTTTGGAAACACCAACAATTATTTTTGATTTTTGTAATAGTAACAAATCCAGTACAGGCCCTACTGTCATCGAAATACAGTAACTTTCAACATATATACACAGTTGGTTCTAAACATGTAGATAAGGTAGCTGCAGCAGCTGTTGTTCACAAACACAGCCTAAAGAGCCGCCTGAACGACAAAGCCTCTATCTTTTCAGCTGAACTTCAGGAATCTGAGATGACCATTTTGTAATATTTTCTGATTCCCATTCATCTCTTCAAGCCCGGGGTAATATGAAACATGATAACCCAGTTGTGCTTCAACTTTTACAAAAGTACAATTCTCTTATAATTGATCAGTTATTATTTTCTGCTGGCTTCCAAGTCATGTAGGAATACGTGGTAATGATAGAGCTGATAGTGCTGCTAAAGCATCATTAAGTTTATATATATATAATGTCAAATTACCTTATACTGATTTTAACAGTTGTATTAACGCATATATTCGTAACTCTTTGCAAGCCGCTTTGGATTTGCCAGTTAACAATAAACTCCATTCAATTACACCGTTACTCGGAGAATGGCGTTCTTCTAGTAGACCCAATCGTCGTGAAAAAGTTGTCTTAGCCCGATGCATGATAGGGCATACACGTTATACTCATACATATTTATTACAAGGTGAGCAATTACCAGACTGTATACCCTGCTTTGCACCGTTAACCATGTTAACGGTCAAACACATCTTGTTGGAATGTGTAGACTTTGATCCTATGCGTCAAAGGTACTACAATGTTAATACTATGAAAGAGTTATTTGATACTATATATTTTAGTCTTGTTTTAGATTTCCTGAAAGAAATCAGACTATATAAATCATTATAATAATCCGACTTTATAAATCATTGTAATATGTTCTTATATATATTTACTTGTTTATACACCCGTTGACGGGTATTTGTTGAATTACATTTATACATAGTTTATATTACTATCATATCATCCCTTATTTGTAAATAGTTTTGTCTTTATATTTGTACATTAATTTTTATTTACTTCTTCATTTTTTCATCTTTCATCAGTTTTTGCGCACAATATGACCTATTTTTGTGTCGTCGTGCCGTAAAACACCATTACCACGGATTAACACGATCAACGTCTATTCGTTATTTATATACCGAAATTGGGTGGTTATCATTAGAAGATAGAAGAAAATACCAAAAATTAATCATGTTAATAATTGCTTATAATGTTAAATCTGGTTATTTGCCTAATTTTTTTGCAAATTTATTCCCTGACATAGTTGGCAGAGTTGCTCCTTACAACTTAAGAAATTCAAATGATTACGTATCTATTCATACGAGAACGCAGCTATTTAATAATTCGTTTATTCCCTCGTGTGTATCGTTATGTAATACAATAAGAAATGCAGACTCCCTTTCTGCTTTTAAAACTCTTATTAAAAATCAATACTTTAATCCGCCCAAAATTCCTATTTTCTATTTTTCTGGAATTCGTAGATTAATTGTCTGTATTTCATGCACGGATAAGAAACAAATGCAGTAACCTGTCATATGATTTGTTTATAAACAAAATCAAAGAAAACGCAACCTGTGAGAAGTGTTGGCATGAAAAGGAGGAAGCCGAACATTATTTTATGCAATGTCTGTTTTATTTAAATGAACGTCTTTTTCATGCTACCCGTCCATTTCACCCACTTAGCGTTCGTGTATTTTTATTTGGAAAAAATAGTTATACAGAAAAGGATAATAAAACTTATTTTAATCATGTTCAAATATACATTAAAGATACTAAACGATTTGATAACGACTAGACATTATATACACTATATGACAACCGCTCGGAGCAGGATCCTACAACCACAGCATCATCACTCATTTCTTCTTGTTTAATCTTTCCGAAGAACTTTATTTTATTTACTCCTCTCCTTTTTTTTCCTTCTTTTGTTCATCGAAAAATGTATTTGAATATTTTATGTTAATTATATTGCCATCTTGTTAACTGCTAATTACAATATTGTTGGGACGGGCCTTTATTAATGTTGGAAGAACTTGTGACCTAACCCTTTTGCTTGTATATAGAAGAAAAGCAATAAAATATGTTTAAAGTAAAACACCATTAATTCATTAATTCAATTCCAGTTGAATTACATATTTGCCAAACTCTTTCATTTCTTTCAATCCTATGTCTTGCACAACGATTCTTAAGCTTTGTGAAGATAAACGTAGTTTAGTTAAAACACTTCGTAATCATTGTGTACATAAAATCTGCAGATATTGTTTTTTATATCCTCATACACATATGTATACATTATTTCATTACAAGTGTGGACTGTATGACGCATCACAATCCAGTATGTTCTGACTTTAAGTGTGCTTGCATCTGCTGATTGTATAATAGGCAATGCAATTTTGCTTTTTCAATATTTCATCGTTATTCTACATTAGATTTAAAAATGTATAAAACATAGAAAAAATATGTTATTTGTGTACATAGTCGCTCTTAGACAGGTATAAGCGAAAACGACGCGCATAAACAACTGTAAGACATGTCCTTAATAAATATGACAAGTATTTATAGCTTAGGTTGAACCCGATTTTCAGTATCATAAGTGATATTATCAATTTCAAACCATTTTCTGTTTCATTTCTTCTACCTATAAATATGAGACATTCCCGCAGCAAACGGAGAATTACAAAATGAGTTTAAATAAATAATGTGATGAAAATGTGTAACCTACCATCTATAATATAGCTCTCTATCAGCTGTGGATTTTGTGAGTCAGATGACACAGCTGTGGCAATCGGTTCAGAATCAATTGCTCAATAGTTTAACATTGTAAACAGTCATATGTATATCAAATTTATATTGTATAGTTTCTTGTAATTCTTAAAAAGAATGACAGAGTTATATTTTATGATTTGTTGTTTTGTAAATAATAGTGTACTTAAATAATCATTTATTAAACAAATTAAGCGGACACTCGGTAAGTACACGATCCAATGATTCTATACTATTCTCACAATGAAAAACAAATTCTCATTTTCTACCTTAAGATCTCAGTTGCTATGTACTTCAATGGCACTTATTAAAACCCACGGTTAACTTTGATGGTAGAGACTGGTTTACGATAATCTGATTGATTGAAAAATAAAATGATTACCCGTATCGACCCTAATGTATACTGAAAGGAAAAAGAAACGCAGGGTGCGTATTTCCGCTATATATTGCATATACTGCACATTAAATTCCATATATATTCCAAGGAAATCCCAAGATGTTTTGTAAAAAAAAATTGCAGTTAGTTAGAGAAAGGACACAACTGTGATGTTGTAGACGTTTTAATCACAGTACACGTTGTAACAAGAAATTCATAAATGCCGAAGTTCCTATTTGAAAAACTGAGCCAGTTCAGTACTGTATTTAATGTTAAGTGATTGCAACATTTAAAGCCTAAGTTTGCTCACCTGCTTGAGCCAAATGCGCATTCTGACGATAATGAAACTTTAAAAGGGTAACCATTGGTGTGTTCAGTGCTGTTTAAACCTTCTTTCTAAAAGGACAGGCCTAATGTCGCCCTGTACCATTCGATTAGCAGTAGCATATTAAACATACAATATATAGCGGAAATACGCACCCTGCGTTTCTTTTTCCTTTCAGTATATATGCAACAGTTGCTCAGTTTCACATTACGCATTGCACAATGTTTTGTTTGTTTGTATGGTGAGAGGCAAGCATGTTTCAAACGCAGCGTCTTTACCATCACGGCCACAGTGTTGATTAAAAGGGATCTAGAAACCGCCATATGAGAACAAAGGTTCAAACTAAAAACCGAGACACTTGCCTCTAACCTATAGATGTTTTCAGTGCACGCATTTAGTAAACATTGTGTTATCTTTGTACATGTTGGACATATATATATTGGGGTAAATAGAAAAAGCAATGCAACCTCAATTGTCAAGATATGAAAGCTAAAGTCAAATATTTGTTCATCAGTTGGTGTGTGTTTTTATGCCCCCGATCAATCGCACAGATGACACAGCTGGGCAATCGCAACGTCCGCCCGACCGTTCTTCCTTCCGTCACACATTTCGTGTCCGGTCAATAACTCTGACATTTATGGAGGAATTTCACGAGCAAAATCCAGGTCCGTAGCTCCAAGGTCAAGGTCACCCTTAGACGTCAAATCATGACATATGGCCCTATATATGGTCAAATAAAAAAATATCTATGTTTCCGGTGGCCCGACCAACTCTTTTTTTAAGGGGCTGACCCTATAGTTTTATGCAAAAATTAGAAAAACAATCTATTTGTTCTGAACAATGATTTATCATAAAGCTTATATCATGTAAGTGAAACATAACACCATTATATATTTTCTGTTATTGACCGGGCACTGGTATTATATGCAAATTATTACCAAATTACACAGCAAAACTGGAAAATATTTAGGTAGGCATATGATTTGCCTGGAATGTCATGACACATTCAGAGTTTAATGTTTTTCTTTCAGGTAAACAATGCGATGCTAATTAACTAATTAGTAAAAGGCATGTTAAACAAAAGTATGCTGGTTTAAAGTGTCCTATTATTTGTAACAGGAATGCGTAATTTAACGGGGGCGGTCTTATATCTTGGGTAACTGACAACATCACAGAGAAAGAATCATCAACTTGTATGGGGTTTAAGAAAAACAGAAAATGCCTAACGACCTACCCTATTTTTTTTAGAGCATGCAATAGGAAACACGCCTGTTGTTTTTTTGGCCTCATCATATCGCAACCGATCTATAAATGTCATCTATTGAAGGATTTTCATATAACCTGGCACAACTGTTGTCTTTTTACTCTGCCAAAGATTTTTTTTGCTAAAGAACCTAAGGATAAAAACCGAGTAACACGTTTTATCACCTACTGAAAATCAGATAAAATCTCACTATCTCGGATAACCGACAAATCGTTCAGCAACTTGTATAACAGTATTTGGATCAGCTCATTATGTAAAGTTTTTCTATTTAAAGCGAGAAGGAGGCAGAGACAAACACTTATCTTGGCTATGAGTGGCGCATTCTAAATGTTAATAATGTACATTTTACTGAATCCTCTAATATGTTGCTTAGCTGGTAAAGACGGTCTGTGAACCGGCTTATCCCCTAGGAACTACGTGAGATGTACATTTGCAAAGGACATACAAGCTTTCTCCGGTACAGTCATACACATGTGCAAATATACTCACGGTCAATGAAAACGCATCAAAAAACTAATTATTATAAACGTTAGAATGTGAATCATGTTTGACAAATTATGATATAATCCATATAATGAGTTGACATTTAACATGTTTTTTGTGCAACTCTAAATTTAGTGCATTCCACATTGTTGTTATGAAAAGCACACGTGCATGTCCGGGTTTCTTCAGGTACATCGAACAAAGACATCATTTTCTCGGAAACATTCATTGCATAGTAAACAATAAAAACGCCAGTAAGACCAATTGGAATATATAAGGAGACAGATTAATGCAGCTCGAAATTTAGTGGAGCAGTTTTCTATTTATGATTATCCACAGTTAACAATGTTAAATGGCAAGGTAAGTACCTGCGTAACTGCTTGTCATGAAAGCCGACCAATAAACATGTAAGACAAGGTAGGTATCAATATTAAATACTTAAAAAATAACAAATATGGGTGCAGCAGTTTTATTCTAAAAGGCTTGCAAATAACCCAACAGCATAAACATATGTAGTAATTAATGGTGCGTGTTCATTGGCCGTCAGTCTATTAATCCGCCAGGAATGGTGAGATAATGGTGCAGTTTCATTGGCCGTCAGTGTATTAATCTGCTGGGAATTGTGAGTTAATGCTGTGTTTTCAGTGGCCGTCAGTGTATTAATCTGCTAGGAATTGTCAGTTAATGGTGAATTTTCATTGGCCGTCAGTGTATTAATCTGCTAGGAATTGTGAGTTAATGGTGCGTTTTCATTGGCCGTCAGTGTATTAATCTGCTAGGAATTGTGAGTTAATGGTGCGTTTTCATTGGCCGTCAGTGTATTAATCTGCTAGTAATTGTGAGTTAATGGCGCGTTTTCATTGGCCGTCAGTGCATTATTCTCCTAGGAATTGCGAGTTAATGGTGCGTTTTCATTGACCGTCAGTGTATTAATCTGCTAGGAATTGTCAGTTAATTGTGCATTTTCATTGGCCGTCAGTGTAATAATCTGCTAGAAATTGTGAGTTAATGTTGCGTTTTCATTGGCCGTCAGTGTAGTAATCTGCTAGTAATTGTGAGTTTATGGTGCGTTTTCAGTGGCCGTCAATGCATTAATCTCCTAGGAATAGCGAGTTAATGGTGCGTTTTCATTGACCGTCAGTGTATTAATCTGCTAGGAATTGTGAGTTAATTGTGCGGTTTCATTGGCCGTCAGTGTATTAATCTGCTAAGAATTGTGAGTTAATGGTGCGTTTTCAATGACCGTCAGTGTATTAATCCGCTAGGAATTGTGAGTTAATGGTGCGTTTTCAGTGGCCGTCAGTGTATTAATCTGCTAGGAATTGTAAGTTAATGGTGCATTTTCATTGGCCGTCCGTGTATTAAACTGCTAGGAATTGTGAGTTAATGATGCGTTTTCATTGGCCGTCAGTGTATTAATCTGCTAGGAATTGTGAGTTAATGGTGCGTTTTCATTGGCCGTCAGTGTATTAATCTGCTAGGAATTGTGAGTTAATGGCGCGTTTTCATTGGCCGTTAATGCATTAATCTCCTAGGAATTGCGAATTAATGGTGCGTTTTCATTGACCGTCAGTGTATTAATCTACTAGGAGTTGTGAGTTAATGGTGCGTTTTCAATGGCCGTCATAATATTAATCTGCCAGGAATAGTGAGTTAAAGGTGCGTTTTCATTGGCCGTTAATGTATTAATCTGCTAGGAATTGTGCGGTAATGGTGCGTTTTCATTGGCAGTCAGTGTAGTAATTTACTAGGAATTGTGAGTTAATGGTGCGTTTTAATTGACCGTCAGTGTAATAATCTGCTAGGAATTGTGAATTAATTGTGCTTTTTCATTGACCGTCAGTATATTAATCTGCAAGGAATTGTGAGTTAAATGTGCGTTTTCATAGGCCGTCATAATATTAATCCGCTAGATAGTGAGAGTTAATGCTGCGTTTTCATCGGCCGTCAGTGTATTAATCTGCTAAGAATTATGAGATAATGGTGCGTTTTCATTGGCCGTCAGCGTTTTAATCTGCAAGGAATTGTGAGTTACGGGTGCGTTTTCATTGGCCATCATAATATTAATCCGCTAGTAATTGAGAGTTAATGGTGCGTTTTCATTGGCCGTCAGTGTATTAATCTACTAGGAATTGTGAGTTAATGGTGCGTTTTCATTGGCCTTCAGTGTATTAATCTTCTAGGAATTTTGAGTTAATGGTGCGTTTCATTAGCTTTCAGTGTATTAATCTTCTAGGAATTGTGAGTTAATGGTGCGTTTTCATTGGCCGTCAGTATATTAATCTGCTAGGAATTTTGAGTTAATGGTGCATTTTCATTGGCCATCAGTATTTTAATCTGCTAGCAATTGTGAGTTACTGGTGCTTTTTCCTTGGCCTTCATAATATTAATCCGCTAGGAATTGAGAGTTAATAGTGCGTTTTCATTGGTCGTCAGTATATTAATCTGCTAGGAATTGTTAGTTAATAGTGCGTTTTCATTGGCCGTCATAATTTTAATCTTCTAGGAATTGTGAATTAATGGTGCCTTTACATTGACCGTCAGTGTATTAATCTGCTAGGAATTGCGAATTAATGGTGCGTTTTCATTGACCCTCAGTGTATTAATCTGCTAGGAATTGTGAGTTAATGGTGCGTTTTCATTCGCCGTCATCAGATTAATCTAGGCTGCTAGGAATTGTGAGTTAATGATTCGTTTTCATAGGCCGTCAGTGTATTAATCTGCGAGGAATTGTGAGTTGATCATGTTGATGGTGCGTTTTCATTGGCCGTCAGTGTATTAATCTGCTAGGAATTTTGAGATAATGGTGTGTTTTCATTGGCCGGCAGTGTATTAATCTGCCAGGAATGGTGAGATAATGGTGCGTTTTCATTGACCGTCAGTGTATTAATCTGCTAGGAATTGTCAGTTAATTGTGCATTTTCATTGGCCGTCAGTGTAATAATCTGCTAGAAATTGTGAGTTAATGTTGCGTTTTCATTGGCCGTCAGTGTAGTAATCTGCTAGTAATTGTGAGTTAATGGTGCGTTTTAATTGACCGACAGCGTAATAATCTGCTAGGAATTGTGAGTTAATGGTGCGTTTTCATTGACCGTCAGTATATTAATATTGTAGGAATTGTGAGTAAATTGTGCGTTTTCATTGGCCATCATAATATTAATCCGCTAGGTAGTGAGATTTAATGGTGCGTTTTTATCGCCGTCAGTGTATTAAACTGCTAAGAATTATGAGATAGTGGTGCGTTTTCATTGGCCGTCAGTGTATTAATCTGCTAGGAATAGTGAGTTACTGGTGCATTTTCATTGACCGTCAGTGTATTAATCTGCTAGGAATTGTGAGATAATTGTGCGTTTTCATTGGCCATCATAATATAAATCCGCTAGGTAGTGAGAGTTAATGGTGCGTTTTCATCGGCCGTCAGTATATTAAACTGCTAAGAATTATGAGATAATGGTGCATTTTCATTGACCGTCAGTGTATTAATCTGCTAGGAATTGTGAGATAATGGTGTGTTTTCATTGGCCGGCAGTGTAATTATCTGCCAGGAATGGTGAGATAATGGTGCGTTTTCATTGACCGTCAGTGTATTAATCTGCTAGGAATTGTCAGTTAATTGTGCATTTTCAATGGCCGTCAGTGTTATAATCTGCTAGAAATTGTGAGTTAATGTTGCGTTTTCATTGGCCTTCAGTTTAGTGATCTGCTAGTAATTGTGAGTTAATGGTGCGTTTTCAGTGGCCGTCAATGCATTAATCTCCTAGGAATAGCGAGTTAATGGTGCGTTTTCATTGACCGTCAGTGTATTAATCTGCTAGGAATTGTGAGTTAATGGTGCGTTTTCATTGGACGTCAGTGTATTAATCTGCTAGGAATTGTCAGTTAATGGTGCATTTTCATTGACCGATGTATTAATCTGCTAGGAATTGTGAGTTAATGGTGCGTTTTCATTGGCCGTCAGTGTATTAATCTGCTAGGAATTGTGAGTTTATGGTGCGTTTTCATTGGCCGTCAGTGTATTACTCTGCTAGGAATTGTGAGTTAATGGCGCATTTTCATTGGCCGTCAATGCATTAATCTCATAGGAATTGCGAGTTAATGCTGCGTTTTCATTGGCCGGCATAATATTAATCTGCCAAAAATTGTCAGTTAAAAGTGCGTTTTCATTGGCCGTTAGTGTATTAATCTGCTAGGAATTGTGAGTAAATGGTGCGTTTTCAGTGGCCGTCAATGCATTAATCTCCTAGGAATAGCGAGTTATTTGTGCGTTTTCATTGACCGTCAGTGTATTAATCTGATAGGAATTGTGAGTTAACGGTGCGTTTTCATTGGCCGTCAGTGTATTAATCTGCTAGGAATTGTGAGTTAATGGCGCATTTTCATTGGACGTCAATGCATTAATCCCCTAGGAATTGCGAGTTAATGGTGCGTTTTCATTGGCCGTCATAATATTAATCTGCCAGGAATTTTGAGTTAAAGGTGCGTTTTTATTGGCCGTTAGTTTATTAGTCTGCTAGGAATTGTGAGTTAATGATGCGTTTTTATTGGCCGTCAGTGTAGTAATCTGCTAGTAATTGTGAGTTAATGGTGCGTTTTAATTGACCGTCAGTGTAATAATCTGCTAGGAATTGTAAGTTAATGGTGCGTTTTCATTGACGTCAGTATATTAATATGCCAGGAATTGTGAGTAAATTGTGCGTTTTCATTGGCCGTCATAATATTAATCCGCTAGATAGTGAGAGTTAATGGTGCGTTTTCTTCGGCCGTCAGTGTATTAATATGCTAGGAATTGTGAGTTAATGGTGCGTTTTCATTGGCCGTCAGCGTATTAATCTGCTAGGAATTGTCAGTTAATGGTGCGTTTTCAATGACCGTCAGTGTATTAATCTGCTAGGAATTGTGAGTTAAATGTGCGTTTTCATTGGCCGTCGGTGTATTAATCTGCTAGGAATTGTGAGTTAATGGTGCGTTTTCATTGGCCGTCAGTGTATTAATATGCTAGGAATTGTGAGTTAATGGCGCGTTTTCATTGGCCGTCAATGCATTAATCTCCTAGGAGTTCCGAGTTAATGGTGCGTTTTCATAGGCCGTCGTAATATTAATCTGCCAGAAATTGTGAGTTAAAGGTGCGTTTTCATTGGCCGTTAGTGTATTAATCTGTTAGGAATTGCGACTTAATGGTGCGTTTTCATTGGCCGTCAGTGTAGTAATCTGCTAGGAATTGTGAGTTAGAGGTACGTTTTAGTTGACCGACAGTGTAATAATCTGCTAGGAATTGTGAGTTAATGGTGCGTTTTCATTGACCGTTACTATATTAATATTCTAGGAATTGTGAGTAAATTGTGCGTTTTCATTGGCCATCATAATATTAATCCGCTAGGTAGTGAGATTTAATGGTGCGTTTTCATCGGCCGTCAGTGTATTAAACTGCTAAGAATTATGAGATAGTGGTGCGTTTTCATTGGCCGTCAGTGTATTAATCTGCTAGGAATAGTGAGTTACTGGTGCATTTTCATTGACCGTCAGTGTATTAATCTGCTAGGAATTGTGAGATAATGGTGTGTTTTCATTGGCCGGCAGTGTAATTATCTGCCAGGAATGGTGAGATAATGGTGCGTTTTTATTGACCGTCAGTGTATTAATCTGCTAGGAATTGTCAGTTAATTGTGCATTTTCATTGGCCGTCAGTGTTATAATCTGCTAGAAATTGTGAGTTAATGTTGCGTTTTCATTGGCCGTCAGTTTAGTAATCTGCTAGTAATTGTGAGTTTATGGTGCGTTTTCAGTGGCCGTCAATGCATTAATCTCCTAGGAATAGCGAGTTAATGGTGCGTTTTCATTGACCGTCAGTGTATTAATCTGCTAGGAATTGTGAGTTAATGGTGCGTTTTCATTGGACGTCAGTGTATTAATCTGCTAGGAATTGTCAGTTAATGGTGCATTTTCATTGACCGTCAGTGTATTAATCTGCTAGGAATTGTGAGTTAATGGTGCGTTTTCATTGGCCGTCAGT
>JAWPHD010011470.1:0-83607 GCA_037043455.1 Cyrtodaria siliqua
TACAACAGTCGACGGTGTCAACCCTCTCCACATTACAACACATATTCTACTTACGACAAAGTGTATACGCCTAATTGTACAACGTCAAAAGCTCTCTTTGATTTCATGTGTGAAAAAAGATGGCCGCATCAGCATCAAAATAAATAAATATGAAACAGAGGCTATGACGTCAGGCTATTCCAACAATACATTACTTTCATGGAACGCCTCCCGAATATTGCGTTTTTGGACAGTGAGGTCTAAAGCAACTTTATTCTCAATATAAAACACACATATATCTATACAACACTTCCTTGGAATTTTATTAGAACAAAATGTATTTCACATCGACTCAAAACATTATACAGAAAGTGGAATTCACAATTTACTATCTCCATACACGAGGGGTACAGCAAATTCACGCTTCACTGTGCACTATATGCAGTATATGGAATCTCGAATTAGGTCAAACTCCATCACAGTAGTAGAGCGTTCAATGGTTTCCATACACAGTAATAGTTATCTGAATTTCTATATTCATGAATAATAACGCTCTATGAAAAATATAATTACTATTTAGAACAACACCAGGTCTAGAGTGACTAAACGATGGTTAGGCCCCAAGATGTTACTCACACGGACAGGGGTAGGAACGGCCTCCTTCCCGAGATCCCAATAATTTGACTGGCATCAGGGGTTAGGGGAAATTCAAAGAGTATTTTTACCCTATGTTGCATATTGGGGCTCTTCGACCTTTTATCCAAAAATGGTTTTAATGAGTTGGGCAAACCGAAATTAAGACATCCTGAACAATTGATAGCAATTTATTGAGGCTAACTGAAGTTATATTTGAGATTTCTTAATTTTTTTCTGTCCCAGTAACATAATCCCCGAAAGAGGGTAATGCAGGATGTAGACAGATAGATAGGAATTTACATACAAAAAGCCTCATCTAAATTGATGGCTGTAAAATATTTATTTCTTAACCGAATTTCGAAACTAAGGTGTTTTTATTAACCACTAAAATTGCCAGTTCCAATTATATATAATGTATTTACATTTTGTTAAACTTACTCACTTACGTAGCTGAAAAACCTTTGGCTTAAACAAACGCCCGAAATAATAGGAAATCTGTCGGGTTTAGACTCCACCATAATGTACAGACATTTTTTTATTATTGTTTTGGCTGATTGCATAGCAAATCCAGGCTTACAGTTTGGCGATTTCCATCTGTCTGTCCGTCTATCCGTCCGTCCGTCTACGAGTTTTGAAGTTTTCGTTAAAGTTTTTGTTTTTTCCTCATTTCTCAAAAATGAATTGTCGAAAAGCTTTGAAACTTGACACCTGTTCAATATCTTTACAACTTTTATATGAAAATAACCCTAACTATGTCATGTATTTTACCTGGACTATCCCACCTTTTCACACAGAATTTAAAATGTTAAATTCGCAATCCGGCGTTAACACCGCTATTGGTGCTTTACCTTTTTTTTTTACGTTTAACAATGTTTGAGGTTGCCACTGGACCCCCATATAAATGAAACATTCCTATATGCCATTGTAACTACAACCGGTCATCCGGTTTGGTCCGATGCTACGGAGTAGTTCAAATTTGAAGGTGATGAAAACACGGTTTGGAAACTTTACCTGTTTACTGCTTCAATCGATCTATGCTTTTCTCTGTCCTATCATTTCACTATTTTTGATTTCTACCACCGACAGAAACATTAGGGTCAAATAGGACACTCAGTTTCTTAAAATTTAGATGTAGAAACTAATAGGTATCTTGAGCACAGCTATTGCTAAACATCAAGAACGGTGAAACAAACCAACGTCTTTTCTGCATAGCATTTGATGAATTTGGTGCATTTTCAGAACTACAGTGTGGCCGGTTTGGGGCTTTTACCGGAAGTGTTTTTTCAAGTGGCCCACGCGACCGTGAGTCATACGTATTGACGCCAATTAAAAATGACGGTTGTTTTGAAATAGACCAATAGCGAGAGTTTTTAATAGCCCATCCCTATTGACGTCGAGCTTTATGAGACGCGAGTATATGTCAACGTCTATTAACGATAATTCAAATTCAACCGAGGGGCGTCATGCGTCATTATATCCCACGCGACCGTGAGTCATCAACGTCAGGTGATCACGAGTCATCATAGCCCACGCGACCGTGAGTCATACGTATTGACGCCAATTAATGTGAGTGACGCCAATTAAAAATAACAGATTTTTTAAATAGACCAATCACACGCTTTGTAATAAACTGTTTTTCGTATCGACGTCATTTATTTTTTTTAGTATAAAAGCCACACAACAACGATTATTTTTAAAATTGTTGGCAATCACCATACGGCATTTAAGTTCATAAACTGGGGTTTTCAGGACTAACGGGGTAATTATTTGTTACATTTTACTGTAAAGCGATTTGTCATATGTCATGAATCGTGAATGCAACTGCCTTAGGCTAAAATTACATAGTTGTCAATAAATGATGATAATACATACCTGTCAGTTTTGACAAACTCTTAAAGGGACACTGTCCGTAACTTTTAGCTTATAAAACACACACTAATTATGTTCGCACACATTACACACCAAACATTACTGAATATTTACTAATTAAAGCAGGATTGTTTGACGGAATTCAATCGCGGTACAAAAAAAAAAGAGAAACCATTTCGGGCGTTTGAACTCGCAGCCCAAACTAAAATTACACTCGCGGTAATAATAGTGAACGTAAAGTGGTCGACCTAGCTCCCAACTGAGCTAAGCGGGCTATACATCTTTCACACTAAATACTATGGTCAAAACCTAATGCCTAATGGAAGTCACGTGATCGCAGAAAAGGTAAATACGGTGGGTCCCACTTTATTTACAAATAATAAATTAAGCCGTTTTTTTTTTCAAACTTACGAATGTATTACTACAGCTTCTTAGTGTCTATGCTCATGTTTTCATGTATATATTTCACTGAATAAAAGTCAGACAGTTATTTGGTTATGCTCCCTATCTGCTTACTTACGCACAGTGTCCCTTTAAACACGTATTTAAATGGACAATAGTATTCTTTTTATTTTAAGTAAAAATGGACGAGTTAGTTTTCTTGTTAGCTCACCTGAGCCGAAGGCTCAAGGTGATGTTTTGTAAACTACACATACAATATGAATTTTATTTCTTACACATATCAATAATTATTTGAAAACTGAAGAAAAAAATATTAACAATAAGAAAAGAATACTTACCCCACTGGCTGTAGACTTTATTGGTGTGAAAGCCATAGCAATAATGTCCTGCGCCTTTGTTTACGATGTGAACGTCAGAATAATTCAGAAAGCGTACGATTGCAGTTATATAAGTGAATGCACTGAATGCAATTTATCACCAAAGTACCCATATTTGCCAGTCGATGAAATAATTCTGTCATATGTGCCAGTGAAACAAATATTTCTGTCATTTTCGAAATGAAATAATTGTAATATGTGAGGAAATGGTTCAAGTGTTTTTTCAAGTGGTTGACGTCATCATTCCCACGCGACCGTGAGTCATCGTAGCCCACGCGACCGTGAGTCATCAACGTCAGGTGATCACGAGTCACCATAGCCCACGCGACCGTGAGTCATACGTTTACGTCATTAAGTACATACGCCACTTAAGAACGACGGTTATTTCAAATACCACCAATCAACGTCAACTTGTACGAATTTCAAGTACAGACAACGTCATCAAGTACCGACGCCACTTGAGAATGACGGTTATTTTAAAATTGGCCAATCGGGTTATATTCAATAGACTATCCCTAATGACGTCATTTTTTCTGTATAAAAAGAGACGGGTTTTTTTAATTCGGCAGTATCTGTTTACAACATGAACAGTATGCAGTTTGCATCGCTTTGGGCAATCATAGATACGTTAAAGTCTGCGACTGGAAAGGCGAGAAACGAGTGGATCTTCGAGAATGGGACCGCAAGCGACCCACTAAGAAGGGAATCAGTTTGCCTTTAATGCGTTGGAAGTGTTTGATGGACAATATCGAGAATGTGAACGAGGCACTGGTCCATTGTACTTCGTACGAGCATCATTTGAATGGAAACGTGTATTGTAAAATTAAACAGGACAATCCATGCGTCAGTACTGGAAACCTGAGGATGAGGTCGTACCGTGTAAGAAGGGATTATGTTTGAAACCCGGGGAATACGAACGCTTGAAAAAAGCCATTCCCGAAATAGGAGCTGCCATTCCCGAGTTGGATAGTGTCGTGCCTTGCTTATTTCAAAGCGATCACGCGAATCAGGAAGGATTTCTTCGTTGTCCAGAGTGCAATCCTAACGATTACACGAACTGGTAAAATGATAACTAACGTCGTGTGTACCGCCAACTTGAACCGCGTTATTAATCTGAGGCGATTTACTTTGACAGTTTCCAACGGAATTTACGATCCTCGCAAATTCTCGGACGTTCAGTGGAAACAATCCAAGATTGGCGGACATTGTATGGTATTTGCCAATGGAAAAAGTGTGGTCAATGGCAAAGTAAACACCATCAAAGAAGCTAAACTTCGTGTGAGGAGGTACGCCCGAAAAAATCAAAGGATGGGATACCGAGTACGTTTAAAGAAAATTGACATTTCTACCATTTCGGCCTCGTTTAAAATAGATGGTTCAGTGAACTTGACTAGAGTGATGCGACATTATTCTGGAAGTTACGAACCCGAACTGTTTCCAGCAGCCATGTTTAAGAGGGAAGATGTTCATTTTACGCGTTTTACTTCGGGGGCCGTACTCATGACGGGATTGAAACACGAAAGACAATTATACCATACTTGTATGCCAATCTTAATCGAAATGCAACTATGCAAAGTACGTCGAGGGGACCGCCCTAATCCCTCGCGTACTGTATTGAGCGGGGTAAATAAAATGTATACACTCACGATTCGTGTTGTTACAAATAACGAATAAATGCACAACCTATAGTTTATATTTTTTATTGAAACATGTAATAAAGCAACATTTGCAATCATAATTGCAGTATACAGTAAATCAATTTAATATGAAATGAATATATAATTTACTTCAGGTCAATCAACATGTTTTTTATGCAACAAAAATGAATTATATACATATTACAAAATAGTAAACAAAATCGTTTGACAAATGTTTCACTCCAAAATCAACAGGCATGCAACAAATGAATTATATACATATTACAAATGACATACAAATCGTTTGACAAATAGTTCATTGAATTTTAAATTGATCGTGTCAAAAGTATCCAGAATAAATTTGAGTGAGACATAATTTTTACACTATCTGAAGCATACACAAAATTGTATAAAACTATCACGGGTGTACATAAACGAATGTCAATACTATTCATGTAATATGTATATGACAGAACACCAACGGACTTGCTTATACAGTACATAGCATCTAACATACCATTTTCTCTTCCGCCTCCCAACGGATGGTCTACACAATAATGAAAAAAGAAAAAAGATAGACTGTTGTGTGTTTGTTTGTATGTCTGTTTCGATTGATTTTATTTCTTTTCCTATACAATATTGAGTGATTTATATCAATTTTCCTTCAGAAAGGAAAACGTTTTAAGGATCAAACCTTCAGAACGAAAAATACTTATTTAGAGTACTTCATTTTGATAGTAATGTATTTGTTCGTATATGTTAGTTCAAACATTTTTATAATAAACAACTACAAAATACTGTTAAATAATGGTAACATTACAAAATGTCAGTTGAGGGGAAAAAACAATGAAACTTAATGTTTATTATGTGCGCTATTAATCATAAGAAGTGTCTACAATTAATGTAATTGAAAGAAAACAACTTACAGAGCAGGACCAGTTATGTTGGTCACCAACAGGTAAATTCTTATCTGATGTCTGAAAACACAGAACAGTACAATGACAAACAATATTTAAGGACCTTTGGGCACATTATTATAATGTTTATCTAACTTTGACCTTGAAAAACAAAGCTATGGGTGATGTAGTTTGAATATACTGACATAATTCACAGTATTAAAACATATATGACAAGATGTACGTGGTCTGTACAATGCGACCTTTATGAGGCCAAAAATTGGACTATATCTATTTATAAAAATAATGATCAAACTTAAAATGAAAATGACTATGTTACTTACGGAGGTGACCAGTTTTCTTTGATTGGGCTACAAAAGAAAACATATACACATGTTTATATATAGATATATATGGTACATACATTTATATATATTGTCATAAACTTATTACACATTGTGAAAATCATTTAAAATATAATATTAACACCCACACATTTAATTATAATGCCATCTATATATATATATATGAGTAACTATTGATGAAAGAACAAACAAAAACGCAATACCGTATCTATCCAGATCGGGGACTCTTCGGTCCCTTGGCATCTTCTCTTCATTCCCCTTGTTTGCTAAAATTAAAATAATAATAATAAAAAAAATAGTAATTACTCAAATTAAATCCCACAAAAAAAGAGAAGATAATTCCAATTATCATCCTATTAAAACATCACACCTTTTTAATAAATTCAATTTCACAATAATAAATCTAGTAAAGAAATCAAACATACAACTGTATCCATTCTCAAATGAAAATTAAATGTATATGTATAAGTATGATAGATTTGGTCAGTTTAAGGAGTCCTGAATTCAAGTCAAAATCAATATATCCGGCCAGTTGATGAGACACTTTGACCACACATTCAGATTAGATAACTAACAATGGGAAATAAATAAAAAAAATTGTTGTTGTTGTTTTTTGTTGGTTTTTTTTGTTGTTTTTTGTTGTTTTAGAATGGAACTTCAAGAAGCTGTTTTAGCATTACTTCAAACAGGAGTGACGGTGGACCAATTTTACAGTTTTATAACTGACTATGGTATTCAATAGGACCCCCTTTGTGCTGGATGTCCTGTACCATTTACTGGTGCAAGAAACGATGACGTCTCCTCCAACACCACACACATGGACGGAAGAAAACGCCGATGCTATCCTGAATATACTTAAATCTCCGGAACCTTCGGCAGAGCCCTCGATTTCCGGAACAGAATCGGCTTCCATTATGGCCACTGAAAATCAAGAGTTCGAGCCTTGGTCTCCGGGCTTTGAGTCGACTGCTATTGAGCACGAAGACATGATATCGGCAGCCCTCGATTGTCTTCGAGACGGCGAATTTAAGTGAGTGTAAACATGTTTTTAGCTTTACTGAGCACGAAGTATCCATAGGGCTTATGTCATGGCGTGGTGTCCTTACTTAGTCCGTATGTCCATCCGTAAACAATTGCTTGTGAACACCGTAAAGGAAGCATCGTTGCTCCGATTTTCATGAAAGTTGCTTAAGATGTGTATTTCATTGATTTTTCGGTTCCTTTTGAAAATGGGTCATATTGGATTAAAAACGTTCTACAGTGGAACCTATACCTGCTGACACCCTATATGAATATGTTTTATAATGTGATTTCAATAAAACCACCAAAAACTATTAAAATACCGTACCAAAAACTTAATTTGCAGGTTAAGGTTCACTGTCTTAATCCTATACATTACCATGTTGAATTTGACTATTATTTTAAGTGAGTTCATCATTCATTTTTATTACAGATGTTACTATCGTCATTTCCACAATCATCATCATCATATCTTTAAAGTACATTTAATCAAGAAGAAAAAAAGACGAAGACAGAGAAGAGATACGGAGATAGATATGTAGAATTTAAGACGTTTATCTAACGTATCAGAGGATAGCTCGGTTGTCTTATTTGCTGTAGAAAACACAAAAAGAGACCAAATGATGTAACATTCTAAAAACATAGTCATCAGTTGATGCAAAATAAGGGTTAAACGAATGTTTGTTTCATTTTTTTCATTGTAGAATTGCTGATCATCATAATCATGTTCATCATATCACGGATTTGCAATACCTTTACGGACTATGTCATATAAACATATAACAACTGATATACTTTAACAAATGCACTATTAAACCAAAATATGTAACAAAATTAGTTTGGTTTACAAAGCACTATTAGCTAGTAAAATAAGTAATCACGGAATGAAATCAAAATATGATACATGATTTAACAAATGTTTGATCAAGTTTCAACAAATTATAACAAAACTGGTTCGACAAAACAAAACAATAACGACAGACAAACAAAGCAACAACGACTGACAAACAAAACAATAAAGACTAATAAACTATTTAATCATATTAATATCAAGAAACTTCTTAATTTCGAATTGCATAGTTGTAGTACATGCGCATGGTAGATGATTATGAGTCCAATGAAACGAAATGACACAAACGGAAGCAAAAATTAATCATATTGCAGCCTGTCTGGAATTCTTCTTATTCGTATCGGATAACGTCTGTCTCTTGCATTCAGCAGTCGTTGAAGTAATCTTACCTTGTTAACTATTTTGTTGTGAATAACGATTAGATACTGTACGATGATATGGATGACGTAGTCCGTAAAGGTATTGCAAATCCGTGATATGATGAACATGATTATGATGATCAGCAATTCAACAATGAAAAAAATGAAACAAACATTCGTTTAACCCTTATTTAGCATCAACTAATGACAATGTTTTTAGAATGTTACATCATTTGGTCTCTTTTCGTGTTTTCTACAGCAAATAAGACAACCGAGCTATCCTCTGATATGTTAGATAAACGACTTGAATTCTACATATCTATCTCCGTATCTCTTCTCTGTCTTCGTCTTCTTTTTTTTCTTGATTAAATGTACTTTGAAGATATGATGATGATGATTGTGGAAATGACGATAGGGGTGGTAGTAACATCTGTAATAAAAATGAATGATGAACTCACTTAAAATAATAGTCAAATTCATGGTAATGTATAGGATTAAGACAGTGAACCTTAACCTGCAAATTAAGTTTTTGGTACGGTATTTTAATAGTTTTTGGTGGTTTTATTGAAATCACATTATAAAACATATTCATATAGGGTGTCAGCAGGTATAGGTTCCACTGTAGAACGTTTTTAATCCAATATGACCCATTTTCAAAAGGAACCGAAAAATCAATGAAATAAACATCTTAAGCAACTATCATGAAAATCGGAGCAACGATGCTTCCTGTACGGTGTTCACAAGCAATTGTTTACGGATGGACACACGGACTAAGTAAGGACACCACGCCATGACATAAGCCCTATCGATACTTCGTGCTCAGTAAAGCTAAAAACATTTTTACACTCTCTTAATTTCACCGTCTCGAAGACAATCGAAGACAATCGAGGGCTGCCGATATCATGTCTTCGTGCTCCATAGCAGTCGACTCGAAGCCCGGAGACCAAGGCTCGAACTCTTGATTTTCAGTGGCCATAATGGAAGCCGATTCTGTTCCGGAAATCAAGGGCTCTGCCGAAGGTTCCGAGATTTAAGTATATTCAGGATAGCATCGGCGTTTTCTTCCGTCCATGTGTGTGGTGTTGGAGGAGACGTCATCGTTTCTTGCACCAGTAAATGGTACAGGACATCCAGCACAAAGGGGGTCCTCTTGAATACCATAGTCAGTTATAAAACTGTAAAATTGGTCCACCGTCACTCCTGTTTGAAGTAATGCTAAAACAGCTTCTTGAAGTTCCATTCTAAAACAACAAAAAAACACAAAAAAAACAAAAAACAAAAAAACAACAATGTTTTTTTTATCTATTTCCCATTGTTAGTTATCTTATCTGAATGTGTGGTCAAAGTGTCTCATCAACTGGCCGGATATATTGATTTTGACTTGAATTCAGGAAATCCTTAAACTGACCAAATCTATCAAACTTATACATATAAATTTAATTTTCATCTGAGAATAGATACAGTTGTATGTTTGATTTCTTTACTAGATTTATTATTGTGAACCGTGTGCTGTTTTAATAGGATGATAATTGGAATTATCTTCTCTTTTTTTTGTGGGATTTAATTTGAGTAATTACTAATTTTTTTATTATTATTATTTTAATTTTAGCAAACAAGGGGAATGAAGAGGAGATGCCAAGGGACCGAAGAGTCCCCGATCTGGATAGATACGGTATTGCGTTTTTTTTTGTTTTTTTTTGTTCTTTCATCAATATTTACTCATATATATATATATATATATATATATATATATATATATATATGGCATTATAATTACATGTGTGGGTCTTAATATTATATTTTAAATGATTTTCACAATGTGTAATAAGTTTATGACAATATATATAAATATATGTACCATATATATCTATATATAAACATGTGTATATGTTTTCTTTTGTAGCCCAATCAAAGAAAACTGGTCACCTCCGTAAGTAACATAGTCATTTTCATTTTAAGTTTGATCAGTATTTTTATAAATAGATATAGTCCAATTTTTGGCCTCATAAAGGTCGCATTGTACAGACCACGTACATCTTGTCATATATGTTTTAATACTTTGAATTATGTCAGTATATTCAAACTACATCACCCATTGCTTTGATTTTCAAGGTCAAAGTTTGATAAACATTATAATAATGTGCCCAAAGGTCCTTACATCTTGTTTGCCATTGTACTGTTCTGTGTTTTCAGACATCAGATAAGAATTTACCTGTTGGTGACCAACATGACTGGTCCTGCTCTGTAAGTTGTTTTCTTTCAATTACATTAATTGTAGACACTTTTTATGATTAATAGCGCACATAATAAACATTAAGTTTCAGTGTTTTTACCCCTCAACTGACATTTTGTAATGTTACCATTATTTAACAGTATTTTGTAGTTGTTTATTATAAAAATGTTTGAACTAACATATACGAACAAATACATTACTATCAAAATGAAGTACTCTAAATAAGTATGTTTCGTTCTGAAGGTTTGATCCTTAAAACGTTTTCCTTTCTGAAGGAAAATTGATATAAATCACTCAATATTGTATAGGAAAAGAAATAAAATCAATCGAAACAGACATACTAACAGACATACAACAGTCTATCTTTTTTCTTTTTTCATTATTTTGCAGACCATCCGTTGGGAGGCGGAAGAGAAAATGGTATGTTAGATGCTATGTACTGTATAAGCAAGTCCGTTGGTGTTCTGTCATATACATATTACATGAATAGTATTGACATTCGTTTATGTACACCCGTGATAGTTTTATACCATTTTGTGTATGCTTCAGTTAGTGTAAAAATTATGTCTCACTCATATTTATTCTGGATACTTTTGACACGATCAATTTAAAATTCAATGAACTATTTGTCAAGCGATTTGTACGTCATTTGTAATATGTATATAATTCATGTGTTGCATGCCTGTTGATTTTGGAGTGAAACATTTGTCAAACGATTTTGTTTACTATTTTGTAATATGTATATAATTCATTTGTGTTGCATAAAAAACATGTTGATTGACCTGAAGTAAATTATATATTCATTTCATATTACATTGATTTACTGTATATTGCAATTATGATTGCAAATGTTGCTTTATTACATGTTTCAATAAAAAATATAAACTATAGGTTGTGCATTAATTCGTTATTTATAACAACACGAATCGTGAATGTATACATTTTATTTACCCCGCTCAATACAGTACGCGAGGGATTAGGCCCTCGACGTACTTTACAATAGTTGCATTTCGATTAAGATTGGCATACAAGTATGGTATAATTGTCTTTCGTGTTTCAATCCCGTCATGAGTACGGCCCCCGAAGTAAAACACGTAAAATGAACATCTTCCCTCTTAAACTTGGCTGCTGGAAACAGTTCGGGTTCGTAACTTCCAGAATAATGTCGCACCACTCTAGTCAAGTTCACTGAACCATCTATTTTAAACAAGGCCGAAATGGTAGAAATGTCAATTTTCTTTAAACGTACTCGGTATCCCATCCTTTGAATTTTTCGGGCGTACCTTCTCACACGAAGTTTAGCTTCTTTGATGGTGTTTACTTTGCCATTGACCACACTTTTTCCATTGGCAAATACCATACAATGTCCGCCAATCTTGGATTGTTTCCACTGAACGTCCGAGAATTTGCGAGGATCGTAAATTCCGTTGGAAACTGTCAAAGTAAATCGCCTCAGATTAATAACGCGGTTCAAGTTGGCGGTACACACGACGTTAGTTATCATTTTACCAGTTCGTGTAATCGTTAGGATTTCACTCTGGACAACGAAGAAATCCTTCCTGATTCGCGTGATCGCTTTGAAATAAGCAAGGCACGACACTATCCAACTCGGGAATGGCAGCTCCTATTTCGGGAATGATTTTTTTTCAAGCGTTTGTATTCCCCGGGTCTCAAACATAATCCCTTCTTACACGGTACGACCTCATCCTCAGGTTTCCAGTACTGACGAATGTCCACCCACGGAAGCTAGGTCGACCACTTTACGTTCACTATTATTACCGCGAGTGTAATTTTAGTTTGGGCTACGAGTTCAAACGCCCGAAATGGTTTCTCTTTTTTTTTGTACCGCGTTTGAATTCCGTCAAACAATCCTGCTTTAATTAGTAAATATTCAGTAATGTTTGGTGTGTAATGTGTGCGAACATAATTAGTGTGTGTTTTATAAGCTAAAAGTTACGGACAGTGTCCCTTTAAAAGTTTGTCAAAACTGACAGGTATGTATTATCATCATTTACTGACAACTATGTAATTTTAGCCTTAGGCAGTCGCATTCACGATTCATGACATATGACAAATCGCTTTACAGTAAAATGTAACAAATAATTACCCCGTTTAAGTCCTGAAAACCCCAGTTTATGAAATTAAATGCCGTATGGTGATTGCCAACAATTTTAAAAATAATCGTTGTTGCGTGGCTTTTATACTTAAAAAAATAAATGAAGTCGATACGAAAAACAATTTATTACAAAGCGTGTGATTGGTCTATTTAAAAAATCTGTTATTTTTAATTGGCGTCACTCACATTAATTGGCGTCAATACGTATGACTCACGGTCGCGTGGGCTATGATGACGCATGACGCCCCTCGGCATTCTCGCCCTCGATCGATACTAGTATCATCTCTCGTGTTTGGCGCTTGTAATTATGGGGGGAAATATAGTCCGGTCAGGTGATTTGCATAATATAGCTAGGGACCAAAATCCAGGTTTTAGTACCCAATCTAGACACGCCAGACAAAAGCAGCAAACTTTCCTCAAATGTGTGTTTTATATTTCTATGTACTTTTAAAAGGGTCTCCAAAGGTTCGTGAATCCCTAAATATATTAGGAATATATGCACACCGAATAACCACACCGCGGATGAAATCCTGAAAAATCAGGAGGGCACCTGCCGAATATCAGTGATGAATTTGAAAAATTCGAAATGACGCCAGTATGGCCCCTCGGTTGAATTTGAATTATCGTTAATAGACGTTGACATATAATCGCGTCTCATAAAGCGCGACGTCAATAGGGATGGGCTATTAAAAACTCTCGCTATTGGTCTATTTCAAAATTACCGTCATTTTTAATTGGCGTCAATACGTATGACTCATGGTCGCGTGGGCTATGACGACTCACGGTCGCGTGGGTATTATGACGTCATCCACTTGAAAAACCACTTCCGGTAAAAGCCCCAAACCGGCCACACTGTAGTTCAGAATATATTGATGAAAAACATCGGACCCGATGTCCTCCACCCGAAGAATACTCAACTAAATTTGATTTAACTAATATTCTGAAAATGGACCACCATTTATTAAATGTCAAGTAGGAAACAACAAATTCCTATTAGTTGAGCAGCAAGTTCCATATTTCAGCAAACCACCCGGCCACAAAAAGTAACAGCAAGTGTCACATATCAACATGTTGGGGGAATGTCTGAAGTTTATCAGGCTGCCGGCATGAATCGCAATTTTTTGGAACTAAGCGAGAATCCAAGATGGCGGACAAAATGGCCGCCATTTTTTATAAAAAACATGGTATATTTGATAATTACAATATCAAAATCAATTCTTTCACAAACATTGACTGTTTTTGTTATTTTAAATGAACTATATATGCAGTTCATTAATAAAAATAAGTTACAGCTTAAAATATTGCAGAAATGATTATTTTGGCTAAAAAACGGCTGAAAAATGGCTCAAAACTGACAAAATTTGAGGTACTACCTGACAATTTTAATTTTTTAATATCTTATTTCGTTATTTTTTGCATATTTTTGTTCATTAAAATATACAGTGGTATGTGTCCTGCACAAAAATGTATACTGTTACGTTTTAGTAGACCCCGAACTCTCAAAATCGAAAAAAAAGTGGGTGGGGTATTTTGATATGAGAAAATCTGTAAATTCGTAATAAATCGCTTTACTGAAAAAAGGCTATTTTTTCTTTACTGCTTGACTTATAAGCTGACAATAAACTGGAGATTGTTGTTACTGAAAATACCAACGCAACTGAATAGTTTACAGACCCAAACAAAATCAAGGTCAAGGTCATATTCAAAGTCAAACGGTAAACATCCTGAAAAAAAAAGGTATTTCACCATAAACCTTCCCTAATAATTTTGTCAGCGTATATAAATACAACTGTTATTGCATGCTCGTATACTCGGCAATGTAACTCTTTCCAATGGTATGCTTTTTATTATCCTCCGTTTGGTAACCATGGAGATATACAAGATGGCGTCCAGTGCCTGTTCCAACTTTTTTCCATCGAACATCTGAACATCAAAGAGGTTTGTAAACGTTATATTAAATTGCAATAGTCTTTAAAAATCATTCGAGTAATATTTGTATAATAGAACAATCATGTAATATAATTCTAAATACAGTAAAAATAATATAATTTAATAAATATGACTACAGGGCAGTACAGAACAACTACAGTATTGTATGATATGTCACATGAGATCCAATCCATGCCAATCCATTTCATACAATAATATACAGTTAATATAATACCGGGTACTAGGTATTGTGCAATACAATACAGTACAGTGAAATATAATACAATGCAACATAATACAAAATAATTACTTTTTATTATAAAAATATATATTTAAAACGTGTAATGTTTATACATCTAATGAATAACATGTATTTGTGTATATGTATCTACAGGTGCACTGGTCAATAACATGTATTTGTGTATATGTATCTACAGGTGCTCTGGTCCTAGCTAACATCAAGCGCTATGCGGAGGATGGTCAGCTCATTGTTGCTGCCGGTGACAATTGGGATCATAACGAATACACACAAGATGGCAAAAATACGACACATGCGATGACAACTATCCTTGTGTACCCGAAATCAAAGAAGACAGAGAGGTTGCAGAGGATTACCAAACTTTCAGACAGAACAACAGTCGATGTTGCCTCTTTGCCTGGTATATGAATTAATTGACATTATTCAACAACGACCCTTAGCATTTTCTTTCTATGGCATTTTACATATTGCACATATTCTTTAAAAGATAACCGATTGAATATCACAAAATAAAATATCATATGTTAACTGACTATTACTTTATCTCCATATAAACTGGAATTCCATAAATAAACATTCTCAATAAAATATTGCCAATTTCAAAATTGACAGAAATTTATCAGCATGCTGAAATATCCATTATTTAATTATGAGTAATTTCTTTTCAGGGGGAAATCTGTCTTCAGTTTTGCCGTATGAAAAGCCAAGCACACGACCTCCTCCCGTTTTATCCCCACCACCATCAAACAACGAGGAAGTGAGGGTTCAAGAACCAGAAACCGCCAATATCATGAAACTTAAGGAACTCATGTACAATTGTTGTCGTATGGGGAAGTTTTGCGATGACAGGTCCGAGCATGTACCGCCTTGGACAATATTTCAGTCACAGATTACTTCTGATAAGTTGATAGAACCATGTGAAGTTGCATTTAACCCAATCATTTTGTCAACACCTACACATTACAACACCATTTATACGTCCATCAAGCGTGTTATAGAGCAAATGAATGCTCTAGATCAAAACGTGTGTCCTGTCTTCTTTGACATGGGTTTATTAACAAAGGCATTACGGGTAGTTTTGGCAAAAAAGTCTGAGCTTGACGGGGTCGTACCTGTTGAAGGAGGTATGCATTTTCTCATGTGCGTATTTGCAGGAATTAGCTTCCTTTATGGCGACGCAGGTCTGAAACAGTTGCTTTCAGATTCTGATATATTTGCACCAAATACTGCACAGCATATTCTAGCTGGAAAAGATTTTGATAGGGGCTTGAACACTTTCTAGGTGCTAGCTGAGGTTCTGACATCTCGGTTTCTGTTAAATTTTAAGTTGTGGTGCATTTCGAGGAACGTTCTCTTTGACCAAAATGGTTGTCTGGAACATGAGGGCAATGATCATGGTGAAAAATTGAGATTTCTGGAAACGGTAGTTGTTCCATTGCTTGATGAGTTCAAATTGAAGGGACGAGAACTGTCTTCAACATTCAAGTTTTGGGATAATTACCTTACAAACGTGTCATCGCCATAATTTTTGTCTGCGTCAAGACATGGTCTCTGGGAGGTATATGAGTACTCCAACTCCCATTTTTTTCCATTTCTCTTTGCATCCAATCGGACCATTTATGCTAAGTACATGCCGTATATGGTACTCGGTATGCAGAGAGTTCCTGATGAAATGAAAATAAGTTTTTCACACGGAAACTTTGTTGCCAAGTTGACAGATGAAATATTCAATTCTGTGTGGATAGATTACAGTCTAGAGGTTACGGAGAATAAGGCTTTAAAATCTAGTGGTGGGAGAGTAGGTCTAACTCATAGAGATAATGCACTTAGTAGGTGGTTTCTTTCGCGGCCTCTTACTGCCAAATATTCCCATGTTTATTCCAATTAAGGTCTTGGTAGAGGTGAACAATCAAATCACCGGCGTCCCACAGACAATGAACCTTACAAGAAGGCTTACAATGACAATATCAGGAAAATGCAAGCAATGTTGGATCAAACATTCCTTGATCCTTTCAGTATTGTAGATCCTCCATCAAGACTATTAAATTTTGCTACTGGCGTGTCTGTGTCCCCTGAAGTTGAAATCAGCCGTTTAAATTGCTTTGACAAGGGTTCTGATTGCCTTGACAGGTTTGTGGAAGAAAGGCTTGTAGTCAAAGAGGGACATGAATCACCATGTGTCAGTTTCTATGATCCGATCCCCAGTTAGTGCGAAAACCATGGGTGGTAAATGTCGAGTCATCCAGTCTAAATCGAAAGACGTACCGATTAATGGAGATGAAATGTACATTCGTCTACTGGCAATGAATTCGTTCAAAAAGGTTCCCCTACGGCGTGTCATGGTATTTGAGAATGCCCCTGTCCCTCTCAGCTTATTAACAAATGAAGGGGAGATGATGTCCACCAAAAAGGCTGATTTCATGCTCAAGTTAGAAGAGTTGGTCATTGATTCTGTTTCCCCCTCTGAAAATGCTGACTGTATCATTTTCGATGGAATGGCTGTCGTGCAGAGGCTTCAACCATTAACCCAGCAAAGGTCAGTCTACAAAGAAATGGCAAAATCATTTTGACATTTCATTTTGTCTCGCAGCAAAAGTTCCCTCAAAATCCATGTTGTTTTTGACAGGTACTTGCCACATAGTGCCAAAAGTCAAACACGCATGAAACGTCAATATCAGTCCCAGTCCAGAGCATTTGCAATTCAACCTGACATGACCATCGCTGATTGGAAGATTGCACTTTGCAACACAAATTTCAAGAAGGAGCTCACCAAGTTTTTCACTATCTACCTTGCACAAAACTCTGTTGAACTTCTTGCTTGTGACAAGTCCATTGTTGTAAGTGGTGGTCTTCAAAAAGAAGTTCTCTGTATCACTTCCAGTCATTTCATATGTTCCAGAGCTATCCACGTCACAAGAGGAGACTAATACTGTGATGATGCTACACGCAAAGTATGTAGCAAATGAAGGCATCACAACGCCCATGCTGTTTAGTCCAGACACAGATGTGTTAGTACTTCTCATACACCATTTCAGAACAATTGGAATATCAAGAGTTTAATTTCAGACAGGAAGAAAGTCTCTCCATACTGACATGACAAGATGAATTCCTGTACATACAATTGTGCATGCGATGTCACCAAAACAGTTGCATATTCTGCTGGTGGTGTACTGTTTAACTGGATGCGATACGTGCAGTTCATTCTTTGGCGTTGGCAAGAAGTCAGCCTTCAAACTGCTAATGAATAAGGCCCCTTCCTTTGAGGGATTAGGCTGTTTAGGAGAAGTTCATGAACTGACAAATGGTCAGATTTGTTCCTGTACTCATTTTGTTGGTGAACTATATGGCCATCTAAATTTTACCTCACTTAATGCATTGCGAACAGAAAGGGTTGTCAGAAACAAACATGTCAAGCCCAGGCGATTGCCTCCGACAGACGACAGTTTCAAGTTGCATATACAGCGATGTCTCTATCAGTTGCTAGTCTGGAAAGGGGCTTTGTGGGCGGACGCCGATACTCCTAACTTGACTGACCCCCCCCCCCCCCCCCACCCCCAACCCCCCTCTAAATGTCAAACCAATTGACAAAGTCACGTGATTATCTGTAATTTAGATCATTGTTAAAATGCGTAATAAATGCCATGTCAAGCATGTTAAGCATGTTAAGCAGATGTCAATTATAAAATCAAATTCACGCTAGATGTGAACAAGAAATACAGAATATGCAACAATATTAAATTAAAAAACATATACACAGTTAATAGACAACAGAGTAATATATTCTTTGCGACATTCTCAAGTTCTAAAATGCGTAAGAGTCTCAAGATCTAAAATATTATTCAAACTACTTTAATTGTTAATTTCACTTGTTCACATGAAGATTTGTTTCAACTTTACTAACGACTCAATTCTTCAAAATCATCAAAATAGATTACATTAAAACAAACATGAATGTTACACTCTAACTTATATATATCTTACATAAACTGATGTAGTAGCAACTTTTATGACGGTTGGTGATTCAGCCAATGTCGATCCAGACTGGATCATGACTAGATAGCCGTTCAAAGTGTGTTCCATGCCATATCTGTCCTGTCTGGGAACGAATTGAAAACTGACAGAAGCATTGTGGTGTGCTGGTTAGAGCGTCTGCCTTGCATTCGGGAGGTCGTGGGTTCGAGTCCACTGAGCGCGTCATACCAAAGACTGTAAAAATGGAGTAGTCAATTGTAACCCTTGTCTGACGAGCAAATAATGGGTAGTGTTACGACTGATTGTCAGAATAATGTGACTGGTGGGTATCATGTCTACTACGGCGTGGTATTCCAGTGTGGCAGAACTATAAAGAAACCACTGAGTTCGCTGCTTCAAGTAGACATATCATCACATCACACACAAACAAACAGATACAAGTCCAGACTCCATTGTGCCTATAATCGTCGGGTAGGACACCTGTCGTAGGCGGACAGACTATAATCCTTAGAAATACACACACACACACACACACACACACACACACACACACACACACACATTGAAATTTGTTAATTTATATTTTTATACCATTTTGATTTAAAGTAACAAATCTGCTCGCCACATTTTTTTATTGTCGTTTGGTAAACCAAGCATCTTACGATTGACATAACTTCAACTGTAAAAGCCCAAAACCTATTTTTATACTTCCCATGACGTCACAATCGTGTAACAGTAAAACTTGTTTACCGGTGAACAATAAAAATTGCTTCACGCTAAGGGTATGGGCAATTTATACAGGAATGTAAACGTGAGGTATAATACAATTAACTGTTTAGTGAAGACATGCTGATGTTCTGAAATCAAGCATAGTTAAGTTTTTAAGTTAACCATGAAGTGATATAAAAAAAATATTTTGTTAAGCTGTACATCTTTAATACTTAAAAGCATTACTAAATGTCTCTAAAATGTAAGAATAAACTTAAACAAGAGGGCCAAAATGGCCCTGAATCACTCACCTGATGATCTTTTGCAAAGATGAAAAAATTATCAAACAATCTTATAAATCCATAACAGAATTTGATCGCGCAGTCGTGGGGTGGGGGAGGGAGGGAGTGTGGGGGAGGGGGTCTCATAACAGCATAACAGCAAATTGAATTTAACAGTAAATTAAAAAACACTGAAAATAGTTAACAGCATAACAGCAAATTGAATTTAACAGTAAATTAAAAAACACTGAAAATAGATAACAGCATAACAGCAATTTGAATTTAACAGTATATTAAAAACACTGAAAACAGTTAACAGTACATCTAATCATTTTCATTTTTGTACGAGGGTAAACCTTTTTTTGCACTTTAATCGCACCTGTCGATGATTGCAAGTAATAACAGACATATTGAAATAGTGTTTGCTGTAGTTTTTAAGTGGGTTATGAATTTGGTTTCAACAACAAAAAAAAAAATTAACTTGGCAATTTTAAAAACAATATCTCCTGGATAATCATGTTCGTTTTGTACAGGGGTAAGCTTTTTTTGCCCTTTAATCGAACCTGACGATGATTGCAAGTATAAATAGACATACTGAAATAGTATTTGCTATAGTTTTTAAGTGTGTTGGTACTGGCTCCTCCGTTGTACTCACTGATATAACTGAACTTATATCAGCGAGTATCTCGCAGGGTTAATCCAACATCAGTATCCATGGTGGGTTATAGTGAATATTCGTGTTCCATCGTAGACTGCCTCTTGTCATCCTATGCGGAGACTCGCAGAGACCAGGGGCATCTCGCTGGTAAAACGTCAGTCTTCAGTAGAAGCTTTCAATCGTCCATCTTTAGGGCCACGGTAAAAACAGGCTAAAAACATATTTACAACATATATGAGGTTTGTCAAACAGGCTAAAAACATATTTACAACATATAGGAGGTTTTGTTTGTCCAAACCTCCCCGTGGCTTTCCTACACTGTACAGCGCAATTGTACAGAGTAGGGCAGATGATTCCAGACAGCGGCACGCCGTTCGGAGTCACTTTGCCCCAGACGGCCGCAAGACGTCCTACCTGTTCGGTGGTCTGAACTGGAATGTGTATCCATAATTATATCCATCACCAACATCCTGTTATTTGAACCACAAGACAACCCTTTGATTATATTTGTTACCGCCCTTCTAAGGATCGTTAAGGGGACAATAAGCCGAAATACCGCGCACGACCACCTTGTATATTCGGTACGACTGACACGTCTGACTTAGGGGTGGAAGGGTGTAATAAAGTGGGGAACAGGAAAGCTTCCCACCGATTATTACATCCTGTTTATTGGCACACATGGTGACAAAACTGAATTGTATCAAAATACAAATGCCGACACAGACACGTCGACCGTACTGTATAATTCGGTACCGAACGGTGAGCATTAGAAGGTCAGGCGTGCAATATGGAACAATATACCACTACATGAATATCCTGTTTATATTGAACCACATACCTAATATATTTGTGATTGAACAAAACAAGATTAACACAACTGAAGCCGAAATCAAGTCGAGTTACCTAATGAGCCAGCTAACTTATGTACTTACATGTATCATTATGCATGCATATGTACAATTTGCCGAGTCACATGATCATTGTCGCAGTTTCACATACGGTCATCTTATTTATTTCGTTTATTATAGTTAAAACAGAAGTCTCTTTATAGAATAAAGAATAATCTCTCAGCTAGCTTAAATACGTTTCCCAAAAGAAACAAATCAGCAACGATCTGAATATATATATATTAACAATTTGCCGTGCCACGTCACTGTCGCAGTTTCGAATTTTCACATACTGTCATTTGTTATTTAGTTTTTAGTAAATGTAAAACAAAATCACTGTATAGAATACAGAATTGTCTTTCAACTCGTCTTTGAAATAGCCAGATATCTTAAATAATTTTCCCAAAATAAATAAATTAACAACGATATGTATACTCTTTTCTTTTTTTTTAGATTTGATTAATTCGTAAGACGATGTGTAACTTAGCGCAACGTGCATGCGCGAAAACCCCTTACCTGTACGCGCAAGTTTTCTTGGGTAAATTATTATTCGGCGGATAAATTGGATTTACGATATGTTTCGAATCCAGAATATGTAGATCTATGCTCACATCTAGTAATATATTAAGTTGTACCCACTTGTACCTAGTCGTTACCTGGTGTAGCCCTGTGTAACCATGTATGAAAAAACCAAGGATTTGTCAATACTAATGTGCCTCAAATCTAATAATATATTCCCGGAGACTGCCGAAAAACAGTCAAAATATTGAGAAAAAAACACACCAATATTTAAGACTTAATTAAATTACCTTTTTCTATTTTCTCTTCGTTTTTAGTGATTATTCTCGATTTTGCCATTATCAAATCTCGCTCTCGTTTTTCGCGAGATTTCGAGTTCGGGGTGTCTCAACACTAACTCTGTAAAGTGAATATACAGTGTTTATTTGTTTTACACACATTTTAGAGCTTATCGTGCAAAAATATCATGCGAGTGCTGTTTCTAGTTGTGTTAGTAATATCAACTATCAGAATATTGACCTTTTCTGGGTAAAATGGCTTTTTTATTGCCATTATAATGATACCTTGAAACCGAAAGTAGGTAGATGTGCGTTACTCAAAGATCAGAATCCTCGTGTTTCATAAATTATTTAAAGTAATTAACTTTACTTATTACACTTAATTATATTCCACAAGCGAATATGTATCGCAAAAGTATTTTACTGTTGATAATTGTTACGGCATAGATAAAATAATTAACAGAACTCCGCAAACTATTTTTTAATTTCATTCATAAATCATAGGACCTACATATAGCCATGCAAAAACAAGTAATTTTTGGGTTTTATTTGCATGTTGTTTATTGCAATCAAAAGATAAAAGTTTCTCCAATAGTAATAATGCGATACCCCGTGGCTAATTGGCTGTCCAAAGCAGGATGTTTGTTCAGATCAAAGAGGCCATAAATCACAAATACTGGCTGCGCGTGGTGTGTTGACATCAGATATATACTATAATTGTGTCATATTTTAATTTGTGCATACGGCGAGGGTAAAAAAATAAATTCAGCTAACTGTTTTAATTTTCAATTTTATTTCTAATATGCATTTGTGAAACTAAACACATTACAAATAAATTACGTTCAGTCAGATTTGTCAAAAAAAAAAGAAGTCTGTTACATGCTTGTTTGTTATTTAAATCGAAATTATGTATTTAATGTCATATATTCGATCTGTCTTGCAGATAAACGAACTTTTAAATCAATTTAAGAAACACAATAATTATGATCTTCGAATAACGTCAGGAACATCGACAATATTAGGCTACCTACTTTCGGTTTCAAAATATCATCATAATACATATTTAACACCGGCAAATTCAATATCTGACAGCTCATATTAATAACATAACTACAAACAGCTTTCCCACGTTATACATAATACATGTGTAAATAAAATTGAAAATTAAAATAGTACACAATATATGATGTCAACACACCACGGGTAGCCAGTGTTTGTGATTTATGGCCTCTTTGATCTAAACAAACATCCTGCTTTAGACAGCCAATTAGCCACGGGGTATCGCATTATCACTATTTGAGAAACCCGTTATCCTTTGATTGCAATAAACAACCTGCCATAAACTCAACATTAGCAACTGTTCAATTAATTGTTTTCTGCATAGCTATATATCTATGTAGGTCCTATGATTTATGAAATCTTAAACTGTGGTAGGAATAACAATATATTGCAGAGTCCTGTTAATTATTTTACATCAGAATTGTCGTAACAATTATCAACAGTAAATGACTCTTTGAAATACAAATATACTTTTATGAACATTATTTAAAGGAGAATTTATATACTTATGTTAAGTAGTGAATTTAAAACTCAGCATGCACAGTATTGGACTCTCAAACTTCTGGTAGAAAAGATTAATATGAACCGTTCCTGTTTACAAGAAAGTTATATATCTATATATAAATAACTTGTTAAATGTAATTAAAATGCAGGGACTTACTTATTAAAGTGTAATAAGTGAAGCTAATTACTTTAGATAATTCACGAAACGCGAGGAGTATGCTATTTGAGTAACCCAATGCGCACTTCTATATCTACTTTCAGTTTCAAGGTATCATTATAATGGCAATAAAAAAGCCATTTTACCCAGAAAAGGTCAATATTCTGACAGTTGATATTACTAACACAACTAGAAACAGCACTCGCATGATATTTTTGTACGATCCGCTCTAAAATGTGTGTAAAACAAATAAACACTGTATATTCACTATACAGAGTTAGTGTTGAGACACCCCGAACTCGAAATCTCGCGAAAAACGAGAGCGAGATTTGATAATGGCAAAAGGGTGAATGAAAAAAATGGATACATGATAATCAGTAAGGCATACATTATAGATCTAGATCCATCAGGAACATCTCCCCTTTGCCGTCCCTTTTCGACCGGGAAATAACCGGGAATTAACCGGGGTTTAGAATCACCAGTAAAGAGTGACTTCGATCACGAACCATAGTAGCCGTAATGGCAATCTCCACGCAGAGTTATCGTTCCTTGTACTCACATATATGAGGAACGAGTGTTGGGTAGAGATTGAGGAACGAATGACGTCATCAGTCTACTATAGTTCAACCCACGGCAAGGAGTTCAAACATGGCGGACAAAAATAAATTTTCGAAAATTTGAAACTTAACTTTTGTTGTATCTTTTGCATTGAAAGATCTTTGACTTGAGTTATAAACGTGCTATGTTACGTCAGTTACTCGATATAAATATACACATTGCAACAACAATTAACTATTTTACAGCGAATTATTTGAGAAATTGCGTTGCCGGTGTCAAGGTAAAAAATACACCATGTATCGGCATAGTCTAAAACCTGGGATGGAATGGTATTAGAATGGTATGAGATTTTGATTTCAATCGTATTCCATTCCATTCTACTCTTCCCATTCCATATGTTAGTCTGTGACACATGTATAGGATAAAATATGGAACGAATCTAGAAGAAAATTGTAAACACAATGAAAAAGTGTGAAATATGCTTATTAAGGGTCCAGCTGATTATCTAATTATCAGGAAAGTGTTGGAACACAAATTCAATGTAATAGATCTGTCATTTTATAAATACATATATAACCTCTAACCTATTCAAGTAATATTAGATAAACTCATTTCTTCTAATCCGTCGTCTGATCGTACCCTAGATCGGTTTTCTCTTTGGCTGAGACCGCTGTGGTTGTTCGGTACACCCTGAGTACACTGAAGAAAAAAAGCTTTCAGATTACATTGTTGATAAACTTAATAAAATATTGGTATGTGTTTCGGTGATTTTCAGTTTTTGGTATACATCATGTATCCCCGCTGTGGTTGTTCAGTACAATTATGGATACATCTTGTATCCCGGCTGTGGTTTTTCAGTACAATTATGGATACATCATGTATCCAGAATCTTACTGAACAACCACAGCCTGGGGTGTTTCTAATTATGTATTTTATATAGCTTTACAACAATATCTTAGTGTATATTTTGTTAATTTCTACGGATGTGGTCTTTATTGTTAGCGATTTATTTTTATCTCGATGTACATGGAGGATGAGCCTGGCATGTTCATTCCTGTTAGGCACCATATAACCTTTCATGTGTTGGTGCGCCTTAAAACCCCAATTCAATTCAATTCAAGTACATTGTCTTGTCAATTTGGGCACTGCAAACATGATAATAGCGAAGATTGTGGACACATAAAATCGAGTCAAGCTAACCTTAACCTGTAGGCCTTGTTGCCTACTGACCGTTCAAAGTCGGTAACGCAGTCTTTACCACTCTTTGTGTTGTGTAGTGTCCTTTTCATTGTATAATAAATTTGCTCTGTGTTTGTAGCACAGTGCGGGCCTACGATGCCATTGCGTTTGGGCGCTAAAATTTCTATAGGACCATTTTCTCATGTTTTATTTATAAAATGATAGAAAACCAAAAAGCAATCCCAGGAAGGAAATCTTTGCACATACACAATATAGACATTATAAAACTATAAATCAGGTATCGGAACTGCCAGGGAACAATTAAGAGATCACATCAACTTATAGAGGATCTTACATGAGTGCCCGTTTAATATTTAATTTATTAAACGAGTTTGACGGACGGACCGACCGAAACACGCACGCACGCACAAACGCACGCACACACACGCGAGCGCGCACACACACAAACATTGACATGTACATGACATACACATAGACAAACTAACAAAGACAGTGCACATTATCATAGCATTGTATGTAGTATGGTCGGTGAAATTGCCTTTGATGAATGTATAGCATTAAATCTTTTAATTCAGTCGAAACAATAAAGGGGCGGAGCTTTACCATACTCTAACGTTCAATACATTTATGGAAGTTAGAGTACTGACAGCACGCGCGGACAGGGTCAGTAAGTACAGCATACCATACTACAAAAAGATAGAGCCTGTATCAGTCTACATAACAAGTTTTGTTCTATGTGTAACCGGGTACAGGTAAATGGTGAATAATCGATTCCTAACCGTATGTCCTCGATAGCTCAGTGTTTAGAGCGCTGGTACGGTAAACCAGAGGCCCTTGGTTCTAGTCCCGGTCGAGGAACGGTTTTTTTCATCACCTGTTATATTTAGGGCTCGTCCGGGATCCAGGGTCGTCTCTGTTGGCATGAAACAGTATAAAAACAAGAAATGTCACTGTAAGTGACAAATGCCCCCGAAGTGACCTTTGACCTCTAAATGTGACCATGACCTTGGAGCCATGGACCTGGATTTTGTGCATGACACGTCGTCTTGATCAGTTGTGCCAAGTTATTTAAAAATGCCTGCATGGGTTGTGACGTTACGGTCCGGACACGAAATGCGTACCTGTTTTTGACCTATGACCTGCAAGTGTGACCTTGACCTTTGAGGTACGGACCTGGGTTTTGCGCGCGACACATCGTCATGTTATGATGATCACTTGTGCCAAGTTAATTAAAAAGTCCATGCAGGGGTTTTGAAGGGACAGTCCGGACACGAACTGCGGACTGACGGACGGACGGATGATGCGATTACTATATGCCCCCGAAACCCTACCCTTTCGGGGGCATAATAAGTCTGACAGCCGGCCTGGAGTTAACTCCACTAGAAATTCAGGGAGAATTTCAATCCGGTGGGGTTGTATGTAACCGGGTACAGGTAAATGGTCAATAATCGATTCCTAACCGTATGCCCTCGATAGCTCATTGGTTAGAGTGCTGGTACAGTAAACCAGAGACCCTGGGTTCGAGTTCCGGTTGAGGAACGATTTTTTCACCACCTGTTATATTTGGGGGCTCGTCCGGGATCCAGGACCGTGTCTGTTAGCATGAAACAGTATGAAATAAGTCCGACAAAACAAAATCTTACTACATGAATATCATTATAACTTGTAAACTTGTTTTGTTGTTTGAATGAATATGGTTTCAGTTGAAAAAACATGAACATATTTGTTCATGTGCCTGTATTTGATGGGCGTGGGAACATTTGAATTATTGGGGGTTGGGGTGGTGTGTGTGAGTGTGTGTGTGTGTGTGTGTGTGGGTGTGTGTGTGTGGGTGTGTGTGGGGGGGGGGGGAGGGTATTAGAGGGGCGTGCAATCTTTTTCGATTGAAATGGGCATTATAAGTAGGGGAAAACTGCCCATTTCTATTCGATTTTGTGGTTATATGTATAAGAAGCGTATAAATAGGTATTACTGGATCACTGATGAACATTTTCGAAATTTCGACTCTATGCTTACACTTTGTGAGCACTGAAAACAGTCGATCAATAAAAACAGCTGTACCCTCGACTTGTTTAGTAAACAAACAAGACTTTCTTACATGTCTTGTGACCCCACGTTTTCTGGTGATTTTTCAAGTGGAAAAATAGTTTTCTATATGAACATTACACTGCTGCATTATCCATACTTGAGTTGAATTTGCAGCAAATCATTAATATATGACACTTTAACATTGGTGTCTATGGGGGAAATAATTTGGTGCTTTCATACCTATAAGAGATGCGTGCAGTAATTAGGACTCGCTCAGATTCGTACCTAGTGACACTTTTCCGATAACACTTGGTAAAATAAGCTCAGAAATAAGTTTTCCATAGTTTATTACATAGGTTTTGAGCGTTTTTAGTCCAATTTTGTCTATAAAAGCCGTAATTTTGAGTTTCATTTCTTTCTTGTTTAAAATGACGTATTGGTGAAGTGTTTGCTGAACTATTTCTTTTTGGTATAGACATGTAGGGTTGCATGTTTGCAACATGTTTCCATGAATTAAATGTGCATGACAACAGGTTTGGTAGGCATGAAACCACTAAATATTTCCCCTACACCCCTAAAATAGGATACTGTGAAAAATGAAGATTTGTGTAAAAGGTAAAATATTATTCCTTATCATTCAAACTCGACTTGGTAGCGTTCACCTAGTATCTATTCTGATTTAAGCGGTATTTTAGCGGTATTTTTTGGCATTATTAAGCTCGTATTCGCTACTATAATCAGGTATGGTACCACCAATTTTGAAGAATTTGATTGAAAAATCAATTTTGGCATGAAAATCGACATAAATTGGCATTTTAATCGCCCTAAGAAATGCCGTTTGGTATGACAATTCAGATAGTGTAAAATTAAAAAAAATATCTCTGACTTTTGTCGATTTCAGACTATTGTCCTTGGTATTCACAAGGTTTCACAAGACCATATCTCGGCAAAAAATCATTCGATTTGCATGAAGTAAGTGTTTTTAAGCTTGTTATGAAAATGACAACACAAACTCCTCATTTAAGAAATATCTGAACATGTTTTCTCCTCTTATAGGTTTACCACCACCAATTACATGTAAACCTCCGAGGTGTAGTCGAATGTAGTTCCTATAATAAAAAGTAATCCCTCCTTTTTCGATGGAAATGGGCATTATAAGTAGGTGAAAACTGCCCATTTCTATTCGATTTTGTGGTTATATGTACAAGAAGCGTATTAATAGGTTTTACCGGATCACTGATGAACATTTTCGAAATTTCGACTCTATGCTTACACTTTGTGAGCAATGAAAACAGTCGATCAATAAAAAACAGCTGTACCCTCGACCGGTTTAGTAAACAAACAAGAACTTTCTTACATGTCTTGTGACCCCACGTTTTCTGGTGATTTTTGCAATTGGAGAGAAGCTGCATACACTTCACTAGTGAGACCCACAGTAGAGTACGCTTCTACAGTATGGGACCCTTACCTTGCAGAGGATGTCAATAGGATCGAGCAAGTGCAGAGACGGGCCGCTCGCTTTCCTCACAACAACTACCATGACAAGACCCCAGGATATGTCACAGAGATGGTAAAGGACCTAGGTTGGGATACACTAGCCAACAGACGGCGAACCCACCGGCTCTCTATGCTTTTCAGAATACAGCATGGTATTGTAGACGTAGATGCAAGCCAGATATTGCACCCCAACGACAGGCGCACCCGAGGCAGCCATCGTCTACAACAGCCGACAGCTACATATAGAGTATACAAAAACTCCTTCTACCCCCGGACCATCATCGAGTGGAACCACCTACCCACTTTAGTCACCGATGCTGCTACGATCGAGGAGTTCAATGTCGCCCTTGGACACTACCAGGCGACTATACTAGCAACTCAGTAGTCTCCATTAGGTCATGTACATAGTTTTATTGTTGAAATACCGATTTTTAACTCTCTGTGTGTGTGTTATTCTGAGGTTTAACGTCCCTCCACCAACAAACACGACAAGGTAGACCTGCCGCGATGGGCACAATAGAGTCTGGACGGTTGTAGTTGATGTGTGTTGGTTGATCTGGTGCTGCTGTGTAGTCCTTTCAGTTGTCTGTATGTCGGTGCTGGTCGCTTTCGCTCTGTGGTTGTCGCTGTGGCGGTGAAGTGGGGGGTCTGGAACGACGTCTAGGTGGTGCTGTCTACGCTACTGGACGATCCCCTTTAGGGCCACACCCATCACAGTATGACCCCTGCGCCGCACACACCACCCGATGGCCCTCGGTCTTCAGTCTTCTGTCCTCGGCGTTGATCCACTGTGGCGGTGTAGCTCTCGGCTCCGGACTTCTGAATTCAAACTTCTGTCCATCAGATGATGTGTGCTGTGACGGAACGCAGGAGACATCTTCACTCTCGGTCAAATGACACTCAAGCTACTAAACCGAGACAAACCAGTTCAGTAATACCAGTATTGTCCACAATACGAGAATAAAGTGCTCATACCAGTAATGGCGTATAGGGCTGGCAAGGCGACCCCTATACAAACATCATGAGTGTCATCAGTGCCCACGCTGCGACGTGCACGCGGTGAAGATCTAGGTGGCCGATTTTTAACTGTAAATACCCAGGGAAGGAGGCGGCTGTCTCACTCCCATCACAGGTCATATGTACATTCTCTCTTGAGAATCCTGACCTTAACCGGACGAAGAAGAAGAAGAAGTGGAAAAATAGTTTTCTATATGAACATTACACTGCTGCATTATCCATACTTGAGTTAAATTTGCAGCAAATCATTAATATGTGACACTTTAACATTGGCGTCTATGGGGAAAATAATTGGTGCTTTCATACCTATCATTTATAGAAACTATGGTTTAACTAGAGTAAGTTCGCTGGACACGACCATAGTTAAACTCTAGTTAGTGAACGAAGTCCCTCTAAGTTTATGAATCCGAAGGACTGGTAAGGTAGGAAATACTTTTTATCTAGTTATCCCGCCAGCAATGTATATCGTTTCTACACATACTGAGGATGAGTTATATCTGTACTGTACTGTAGATATAACTTACATATTTGCAAAAACGTTATTTTAGGGTTGTTCAGTCCTGGCCACAAACATAGGCCTGCCTATATGTGTAGCGGTTCGTGTCATAAGTCCAGTAAAGCGCACTGGCACTGGAGCCGCAGATATTATGTAAAAAAAATAAATACGATATCTCCCTATTATCTATACTGGAACTGGAACTCCCTATTATATAGCAGATATTATCAGGGCTTTATATGACAGGGATATGACACGACAGTACAAAAGCTGTTTTCAACTGAAACACTTGTCGTGAAGGTAAGTTTATTGATTATACGCTACATTTATCGATTGTTTACTACGCTTATCGTGGCTTATCGTGGCGATATGCGAGAGGCCTCAATGTACGTACCACCCATCTACATTGCAAACGGACATAATGTATCCATGTTTTACTTAATTATTATATATTTTATATTACCAGAAAGCCAAATAAATAACCTTTCTAATGGTGTAATTTTATTCCAAATAACTGTTAAATAAATAGGCAAAATCTCGAGTTGGAACTGAAATATATCGCATTTTTTCGTTTCTTAAAGTGTTTTCGCATATCACCGTGTGTTTATTGGTTTGGTCATCAAACATTTATTGTTTAATACATATTTAAATAAGATGCATGGTTAGAAAGCCAAATAAATAACCTTTTAATGGTGTAATTTTATTCCAAATAACGGTGAAATAAATAGGCAAAATCTCGAGTAGGAACTGAAATATATCGCATTTTTTCGTTTCTTAAAGTGTTTTCGCACATCACCGTGCGTTTATTGGTTTGGTCATCCCGTGTCGCGATTTTTTCTTCCTTTCAGTATATTCAGGTATAAATAAGTGCACTATGTTACACCTGCATCAGGTGGTATTAGTTAAACAATCAGAAATTAATCTACGCCATGTTCACCCCTGCACATATAGTACATGTAACTACATATACTTTGCTTTTAACGGTAGACTACAGATTCCTCCGGATATATTATGGTATTTCTGAAAATGAAAAAATAATAATATGAAAATACAGAATATTGGTGATCGTTTTTTCCCCATATAAAACCAATGCAACCAATCAAAACCTCGTTTATATCTATCTTTACTACACCAGCATTCATTTGCCAGAAATAAATAGAAAAAAAGTATTTAATATAAGTGCATGAAAAGGTGTATTATATCACACCTGCAATATTTGTTTCGTACGTTTTTAACAAAAACTTGTATTTTCATCGGACTAAAAAAGAGTCAAGTTAACTGTTTACAGAAATATGAGTCAACGCAATGTTTAATTTAAACCCTGTTTCATCAAAATATCGTTAAAATATTGTAGTATATCGCTTGTAAAGGTACCTATAGATGTGTAACACTTTGCCACTTCAGCGATTTCAGACGCCATTACACGGTAATGTAAACAAAAGAACCCGTTACTAGCAAACAAACTCCCGTCAATTAACACCTAATTCGATATCGATTCAAAAACAAAATTACATACAATTAAAGAGAAACAGTTTATGTTTAAGATTTCACTAAGGATTAACCTATAAATATTAAAAATGCATCAATGTTATCCGATTTTCTTACCTTGATTTTTCTCTATATTCTTCGCATTTGCAGTACATTTTCAAAATGGCGGAACAGGAAGACAAGTTATTCGGGTTTAAAAGTTGGAGACCAGTCCCTTCATATAAAGCCCTGATATTATATATAAAAAAATAAATTACGATATCTCCCTATTAGATATACTAGATAATAGGAAGATATCTTATTATTTTTTTATTTTATATAATATCTGCGGCTCCAGTGCCAGTGGTAATTTTGTAACGCGTTAGTAAGCAATGTTTCGAGTGTTTTTAAGAATATCTACTCAAACTTTTATTTTATCCCCAGAGGAAATATATATTTCTGAAAATGTTATTACATTGTATATATTTCTGTGTTAGGCTTAGTTTGACAAATAATCTACAGCAGTGTTGAAAAATATGTTTATCATTCAAGATTATTTTCTCCTAAATGTAGCTGTTATTATTTTCCTCTCCCACTGTAGAATTTCAAATCAAATCACGATGTGGTTGGCAATTTCATTTGTTTGCCTTAACTCTTATTTCAAACACTCAGGCAATTTAAATTAATAACTGTAGGTTTCAAAAAAAGAGGTGCGACAGAGACTTTGTGTTTTGCGATGACCCTTAGTATAAGAGTTAGACGTGCACCTGCTGTTGCGTGTTTCACTACTGAAGAATGTTTTCCGGTACTAGCGCCAATACTGATCGCTGGAAAGCATGAATGCTTGCCTATATTTAGAAACAAAATAAAATTAATGAGGTCTGTGCATGAAGGAGGTTGAAAAGGTCGTTCAAACCACCATTCTTAGAAATGATATCAAGTTGTTGTTTGAAAGTATGCACGAAAAGTTTCACTAGTATTTCGGAACTGACAACCTCACTGTATATGTATGTAAGATGTTACACATGAATTGTGTATACATGACAACAGGGCTTCTAAAATTTTAAAATGCAAATCGGTCCAGGTTTTTTACTGCCGTAAGAATCACACTTATTTTGAAAAAATCACTAAAATAGCCGTACCCCACCCACCATGTCAGCTGCACCATGAATTTTTTCCGTTTAGTCATTTATATAGAGAACTATTTAAAATTTATGTTTGTATTATATTTATATTATTTATAACTTACTTTATCACAATTTGTACATTTTAATGACTGACATCATGTCTTCGCTTTACTGAATGAATAATTTTCACTCAATATCAAAATTGTTGATCATTTGAGGAATTGAACCGGAAGTGTCTAATAAACCGGAAGTTGTGTGAAAAATCAAACGAACAAGTAACACCGCTCGGTATTTTAATTTTTTTTAATAACGCAAACAAATTTCAGTCCCAGCTTTGTCCACTTGAAAAAACAAACCGACACAAGCAAACAGGCTAACACCTTACGACTAACGGTATATCAAAGAAATTACAGACGGTAACACTCGCTTTAGTGAACCGACAGAATGCGTGATATACTTTCTCTGATCACACATCAAAGGCATGCTACCTAGCTATAGACTCTTCCGGAAAACTCCCTACTTTCGGTAATGGTTTAGTCCAAATTAACCTACTTTCGCACAGCGAGTGACAAACAATCGTGTTATGGATCAAAGAATATTGCCGCAAGGCATAGTTTAAGATATTAGAAGGAGGGTAAAGGGCAATTGCAGATTTTTTAACGACCGATAGATAAAATATCTGGACCGATTTAAACAGAGATTTTGAAAAGAAAAACGGTCTGGAGAAACATATTTCGGTCTGGGAACTGATAAACCGGCGATTTTAGAAGCCCTGCATGACAATATATTATTAGTCTTTATTTATATTCCAAGTGTCTTCAGGTCCAGTTTAATTAAAAAGGTTCAACTTATGTACTGACCCCACACATGGTTATTATGTATATAAGACTGATCAAGATTATATATTCAAGAACCCTGACACACAAAAGCTCAATGCATTCTTTAGGATATACAGTGAAACTGTCCTGTTTGTGTGGAAGTAAAATGTGAATGCAATGTGCTTATCACAGATTTCACTGATAAGATCACATCCCCGCTATGCTATTAGCTGCAGTGAAGACGGCATGGGCTAAAAGCTGGAGTGGAGTCTTGGAGTGAGTTTTGGAGTCCAATTTTGGAGTCATTTTTCGAGTTTTTGGAGTCAATTTTTGTTTTTTTGTGGAACATTTGAACTTTTATATATATATATATATAATTCACTTCCTTTTTGGTTTTCAGAGATCTTTGCATTTTTCTGTACACCAGATACTTATTTGACAAATACTTCCAGTGTTGTCAGTTCCCTTGTGTGAACAGTGATTATGGCAGACCAGACAAGCTACTCTTGTCAGTCTATCACTGATGTTAATTAACATAGCAATCATCAAATAATTTTGAAACACCAGTGCTGCCATAATAAAATTATGAAAAAGCCTGAGATTTTTGAAAATGCTGAAATTGAGCGCACGGAGCGACAATTTCAATTGCGTACATATTGGTACGTGGCCGACAAAGAAGACAAAATACTGTTGCAGGTATAACAGATTACATTTTATGCGGGCATTTGTTGGTTTACATATACCGTATTCCTCGGCATATAGCGCGCACTTTTTTACCCCAGATTCTGTGGCTGAAGTTGGGGTGCGAGGTTTAAGCAACAAGTAATGTTTTACTCTTTTTTTTTTCCAGCCAAAACGAGAAGTTTTATGGGTTTCAAAAAGTCGCAAGACCGGCCGTTTACTAGAGAGATTGAATCTAACCAAAGTTGGCTTGTTTCTATTGTTTCAATAAAATGCGTTGTATGCTATATGCTTATTATCAATAAAAATAATAAAATCAAACTTTACCAAGTTTTATGTGGATTATTGTTGAGAAAATACCATTGAAATGTTGAAAAATATCATTGTTTACATCAATCGGCAAAGTGAAATGATAACGAGGCTGTGGTTTCCGTTTTACGTAGACAGGTTCTCGACGGGTTTATCGTGAATAGAATAGAATATTATGTTTTCTTCCTACCGACGACTACCGGGTATTGATTTACCGCAAATATTTATTTGTTAAAGTTCTGAATTTTGACAACGTAGAATCTTGATTATTCATAAAGGGTTTAATTGACTGGGAAAATGTGTGAAGTGTTTGGTTTTCGCTAATCTGACCGCAAACAACGATGACTATGGTGATTATTAAACAAACGTAACAATACATGTACGCAGAAAAATGTCAATACCTTAATTGTCCTTGATTACTTCAGAAGTTAGAGTAGGTACTGACACGATGTGTTAGGAAAATGCGTTTAATAGGTGATGCCACAAGACAATGCATCTCATTTCGAGAAACCTCTCAAACTGTCAACACCTTCAAATTGTCAACACCTTGAAATTGACAAGCAAGAGTTAATAACCTGGAAACAACACCAGATTAATAAATTTAATATGATCGTAATAAAAGTTGAACACGGGCGTGGGGATTTTTATTTTATTGAAACTTGAGTAAACAGCAAAAGGACACTCAACAGCAGGGCTTCTAAAATTTTAAAATGCAAATCGGTCCAGGTTTTTAACTGCCGTAAGAATCGCGCTTATTTTGAAAAAATCACTAAAATCGCCGTACCCCACCCACCATGTCAGCTGCAACATGAATTTTTTCCGTTCAGTCATTGATATAGAGATCTATTTAAAATGTATGTTTGTATTATATTTGTATTATTTCTAACTAACTTTATCACAATTTGTACATTTTAATGACTGACATCATGTCTTCGCTTTACTGAATGAATAATTTTCACTCAATATTAAAATTGTTGATCATTTGAGGAATTGAACCGGAAATGTCTAATAAACCGGGTAGGTATAAAACGCGGACTAACACGCGCGGACTAGCGGATAAATTTGAGTAATATCGTTTTTCATCAATTAGCTTAATTAATACCAAATGTTACGACTAACGCAAAATAATTTCGGTCCGACTTAAAAAAAAAAAACGGTGTCAGGTTTGATCACTTTCCTTAATATTATACTTAAAGTTATTGTAAAAAAAAAATCAAACAAACAATTAACACATCTCGGTATTTAAATGACGCAAACTAATTTCAGTCCCAGCTTTGGCCACTTAAAAAAACAAACCGACACAAGCAAACAGGCTAACACCTTACGTCTAACGGTATATCAAAGAAATCACAGACGGTAACACTCGCTTCAGTGAACCGACAGAACGCGTGATATACTTTCACTGATCACACATCAAAGGCGTGCTACATGGCTATAGACTCTTCCGGAAAACTCCCTACTATCGGTAATGGTTTAGTCCAAATTGACCAAATTGACCTACTTTCGCACAGCGAGTGACAAACAATCGTGTTATGGATCAAGAATATTGCCGCAAGGCATATTTCAAGGAGTGTGTAAGGTAATTGTAGATTTTTTAACGACCGATAGATAAAATATCTGGACCGATTTTAACAGAGATTTTGAAAACAAAATCGGTCCGGTGAAACAGAATTCGGTCTGCAGACCGACAAACCGGCGATTTTAGAAGCCCTGCTCAACAGAACAAGTTTATTTACACTTGAGTAAAAAAACACAGTCTAACATGCAGCTTGTTTTAGCCAATCAAAATTCGTTTTACATTTCCTCTTTGGTCAGTGATTCAAAATGGCGCTCTGCTGTCCTGAAATTGAAATCACAAGTTGTTTATGCGCGGTTTACGATACAATACATGACAAAAAGTTTTTTTCCAAGGATTTCAGGCCCAAAGTCGGGTGCGCGTTATATGAGCATGCGTGCTATACGCCGACAAATACGGTATACATAGTTTTTTTTGCTACCATATCATCCCTTATTTGTAGATAGTTTTATCTTTATACGTTTACATTATTTTTAATTACTACTTCATTCCTCCATGCCTCATCGGTTTTTGCACACAATATGACCTATTTATGTGTCGACGTGCTGTAAAACACCATTCATTCATTCATTCTTAATCAAATAATAAAAGCACAGCATACAATGTCATGACAAAGTTATATATTAAACAAGAGAATAAATGGTAGCTAAATTTAATTTTCATACCTCAGGGACACACATACCGTAGCAAAAGAACCAATTCTAGAGCGATACGCACTTAAATCAACCATTACTCTTTGTTTATTTTGCAAACGTTTTGAAAATGGCAGATTTTTGATCAACAGGAAATGCTTAAGTCACGAGGTTGTATTGAACCAATCAAAATTGTCGATTCGCCAACCCACGCTATTGACTTGTTACCGGCTTACTTTATACCGCGCCTCCAATTTCAAAAACCAATATCTCAATCTCTGCCCAGAGTACACTCGTTCCTACACAAAGTGTATGTCCTCACCTTATCATCTTGGTACTTTAAACTGACAATATCCAGTCTGCAGACACACCTTGCTATAAACATTACCAGTAATGTTATTCTTCCAGCAGGTTGGGAGTCTTGGGGTGAGTCAGTGGTCAGCATTGCCCAGCTATATTTTATTACTGCTCACTGACAAGCATTCACCAACTTTATGAGATGATAATGGTTATGAAACTAGAGTCTGGGAAGTATAGTTAACTTACAAGATGTTATAAAGCATTGATTCATATTTCTTGTCGCATAATGATGAGTCTACAGATACAAATATGGCGGGTTAGTTGTTAAAGTTGGAGTGGAGTCTTGTAGTGAACTTTGTAGTCAATTTTTGGAATAAGTTTTTGGAGTCAGTGAAAAATGCAATGATCTCTAACCAAAAGGAATTGAATTATATAAAAAGAAATCAGTTCAAATCCCCTCCCACTCTGCACACACACACACGAAATGAATCACTCACTCCAAAAACTAACTCCAACAACTGACTCCAAATATTGACTCCAAAAATTGACCCCAAAGCTCACACCAAGACTCTACTCCAGCTTTTACCCCATGCCAGCGAAAGACTACACAAGTGCAGTAAGCCATTGTTTCAGTGTTTGTAAACTTGATTTTCATTGGTTTACGGATTTGACAAGTAACACGTTACTTGCTCTTCTCTAACGCGTTACAGATTTATTTATAACGCGTTCCTCCTAAAATGAAAAAAATGATTAACAAGTAACGCGTTACTGTTTGATTAAACATGTAAAAACTAACGCGTTACTTTTTTATGTCTAACGCGTTAGAAAATGTTGAATTATCATTACTTTTCTGTTGAATATATAGGGGAAATCACATTTTTAGCGCATTAGAAAATCCGAGTAACGCGTTAGAAATGTAGGGGTAATGCGTTACTTTTTCTGACGCGTTACTATTGGGACTTATGACATGAACCGCCACTCATAGACTTATTACACAGCATTGCTTTTACAATACCGTGAGTTAAAGGCGGAGGATTTCCGGTAATGCAGGCGAGCGATCAAAATTGCCGGATTTGAAATAGTTGTTCAACATGGTGCAAGATTGTTTTTGTATTTAAACTTTTTTCAAAAATCGGAGAATGTCATGTGCTAGCCAATTTACCAAAGCGACTATTCCCAGAATTTGGACATTGACCATCTACGCATGTTTGAGAAATCCTGTCTGCCGTATGCAATTTGTGTGGAGAAAAAATCACATAACACATGTAGATGCTATTTTTTTTTTAATATTCAGATGTTTACATTTATCTTGTGTATTTCCCAGCCATAGATAGAGTTATCTGACGTGCATATGCGAATTTCTGACACAAATATGGTAAATTGAAGAAGAATTATCGCAAAAAATGCACAGCAGTACAGGCGTGCAACCTACACTGCAGGCGTTTTATGAAATAAGAACAAACCCAAGGTGGATATAGTCGTCATTTTGAGAGATGCTTATTTGTGTTTTACTACCATATGTTTCAATACACATTAACAAACACGCAATAACATCTAAATTTCATAACTTACCTGAGGAAAAACATAATTGGACTGTCTGGGAATCGTTAGTTCGGCACTTCGGTCTAATTCAACTGAACTTATTAAAATGAAAACAGGTCGTATTCAATTGAAGAGAGGTTCTATTCAGTTGAGCCTTTTTTCAAATTCGAGAATGTGCACTCTAGCCAATTGGCCAAGGTGACAGTTTACAGAATGTGGACATCAACACCTCTCTTACCTCATCTTACCTCAAGAAATTTTGTTACAAATGTCCAATAACTATGACTTTCATTTTGGCAGTGTTATGCCCATGTTCATAAAAATGCTAAATTTGGTTCAACTTTAGTATTGGTCTATTATACATACGACAACATTACCATTGCTTTAATTCAACTTGCATTAGTCCACGAGTGGAAAAACTTCCCAAATTCCCTTCCCGGGACTGCAGCCCGATAAGGGAACCGCTTATTGGTTAACCCCATACCTCCAAAAACAGAACGAGGCTCACTTCCTCTTATTCCGCAATTTTTAATTAAGGAGGGGTGGGATTAATGTTGTCATAAGTATAATAGACCAATACTAAAATTGAACCAAATTTAGCATATATATTGGTCCATTGATAACTTACGACAACATTACCATTGCGACTTTAAGGGAATTTGAACAAACTGAAACCAACAAGCAAAAGGGGAATGATCAAAGATCAGAGATGAGCAGAGCTTATGCCGTGGTGCGTCGTCCGTCTGTCCGTCCGTCTGTCTGTCCGTAAACTTTTTTTTGTAGCGACAATTCCTCTGAAACTACTGAATGGATTTTCATGAAACTTTACAGAAATGTTGCCCATGAAGTCTAGTTGATCCTAGCAAAAATTCATGTTGATGTGAAATCCAAGATGGCCACCAAATCTAAAAATAGGTTTTTAAAAAACAAGTTTGTAGCGACTACTTCTTGAAAACTATAAGTGATATTGATATGGGACCTTTTCTAAAATGATCAGCATGACATGATGTTGGTCCTTGTCAAAAATCGTTTTGATTTGACGTTAAACATGGCTGCCAGCGGCCATCTTTGATTACATAGAATTATATAATGAAAACTTGTAGCGACTACTCCTCTGAAACTACTTGACGGATTTTCATGAAACTTCACAGGAATGTTGCTTTTGATGTCTAATTGATCCTAGCAAAATTTTAGTTCGGCCGGAAATTCAAGATGGCCGCCACGACTAAAAATAAATTTTAAAAATACAAGTTTGTAGCGACTTCTTCTTGAAAACTATAAGTGATATTGATATGGGACTTTTTCTAAAATGATCAGCATGACATGATGTTGGTCCTTGTCAATTTTTTTTTTGATTCAACGTTAAACATTGCTGCCAGCGGCCATCTTTGTTTACATAGAGTTATATAGTAAAAACTTGTAGCGACTACTCCTTTGAAACTACTTGGCGGATTTACATGACACTTTACAGGAATGTTGCTCTTAATGTCTAATTGATCGTAGCAAAATTTCAGATCGGCCAGAAATTCAAGATGGCCACCACAGCTAAAAATAGATTTTTAAAAAAGAAGTTTGTAGCGACTACATCTTGAAAACTATAAGTGATATTGATATGGGACTTTTTGTAAAATGATCAGCATGACATGATGGTTATCAGAGTCAAACATTATTTTGATTCGACGTTAAACATGGCTGCCAGTGGCCATCTTTGTTTACATAGAGTTATATAATGAAAATGAAAACTTGTAGCGACTACTCATCTGAAACTACTTGACAGATTTTCATGAAACTTCACAGGACCGTTGCTCTTGATGTCTAATTGATCCTAGCAAAATTTCAGGTCGGTCGGAAATTCAAGATGGCCGCCACGCTTAAAAATAATTTTTCAAAAAACAAGTCTGTAGCGACTACTTCCTGAAATCAAAATCAATCAGTAGAGCTTCAAGGTCATGGATCTCTTGTTATTTTAAATTTCTTGTCCGCGCTACTCCTCTTAAATGGCTTGTTGGATTTCTACGAAATTTGGCAGGAAGGCTCAGTATGATGTCTAGTTGTGCAAAGCGCGGTATATCAATGAAATCTTGGACAATTTCGAAAAGCAGCTAGATCTTATTAGTAATAACAGAGTTATGGCCCTTTGTTGAAAAATGCTATATTGTATTTTCCTTTGTTAAATCTATTGGAGAAGAGAGCTATATCTATCTAAATCTATAAGAGCTGTTTAGCCAGTAGAGCGTCCACAGGCCCTCTTGGGCCTCTTGTTTAAATAAAATAATCGCCATTTTTTTGTCGGCATTTCTTTGAAATAATCGACAGTATTATAAAATAATCGCAAATGTCGACCATGGCATATGGTAGCGTGGGCACTGCTTGCTGGGCATGAACAGACGGATATAACCACCCAACCAGTATAGACCCACGTCTCCTTCCCCACCCCTGGGGACATAGCCCCTCGGTCATAACTTGGAAATCATTGAGATACCCACCCTATAACCATATATACACTTACTGGGCATGAACAGATAGATACAACCACTCTACCAGCATAGACCTGGATCTGATTCGCCAACCCTGGGGACATAGCCGCTGGGTCATAATTTGGAAACCGTTGAGATCCCTACCCTAGAACCATATATACACTTACTAGGCATGAACAGACAGAGACAACCATCCAACCAGCATAGACCCCGGACTCCTTCCCCACCCCTGGTGACATAGCCCCTGGGTCATAACTTGAAAATCATTGAGATCCCCACCCTATAACCATATATACACTTACTGGGCATGAACAGACAGATACAACCACTCTACCAGCATAGACCTGGATCTGATTCCCCAGCCCTGGGGACATAGCCGCTTGGTCATAATTTGGAAACCGTTGAGATCCCTACCCTATAACCATATATACACTTGCTAGGCATGAACAGACAGAGACAAACATCCAACCAGCATAGACCCCGGACTCCTTCCCCACCCCTCGTGACATAGCCCCTGGGTCATAACTTGTAATTGTTGAGATCCCTACCCTATAACCATATATACACTTACTGGGCATTAACAGACGGATACAAGCATCCAACCAGCGTAGACCCTAGGCTTCTTCCCCACCTTTGTGGAACTAGCTCGTGGGTCAAACTTTAATTTGATATTTTTAGCTCGACTGTTCAAAGGATCTTATAGGTCAAAGTTCATGGTCACAAATTGCATTTATGTGTTGATAGGCTCTTAGCATCAGGTTAATGTTTACATCTGCATTTCTTAACATGTAAATAACTTCAATTTTTTTTATCCAATCATCATCAGACTTACATACTTTATTATAAATGGGACGATGATCGCATCTATTGAGTTCAAGATCGTTGGATGAAAGGTCAAGGTCCCAAAGGGGTCAAAGGTCAAATGCATTTGCATATACCAGTTTTCAACATATTTTCTTAAAATGTTCAACTTGATCTAAGATGGCTGCCATTACCATATATGGTCGAAACCTTAAAAAAATTTCTTCTCCAGAACCGCTGGACAGATTTCAACAGTTTTTCTTTTAAAATAATGGAATAGTGTTGGTACATTGTATCCATTTGAAACCGACCGAGACGAGAACTAAACTTCCAAGTTCCAGAAACAATTTATCGACTCACAAGCACACACTGTTTTTGGCAAATCCAATCGAATATTCATGTTTCGCGGAATAGTTGACACTGCATGTATGCACTGACATATGCGCTCAAAGATTTATAGTGTTTCATCAGGATGTTTCATCGCCTGGAAACCATATCGACATTTTGGAAGTGATTTGAGAAGTTCACTATGAACAGTATACACAAAATAATCTATGTTGATCAATGTATGGTCCATTTTCATGTGCAAAATCACTAATTTATGCCAAAATCCAACTTTAGTACATTGCATTTAATGCTAAAAAGTCCAATTCAACTTTTTCACACAGTTGAAAACATTAAACTCAGAAATATTGATCTATGTCAGTGCAGGCTGGTCTTGCAAGCGTCTAATGATGGAGCCCTTTCAAGGTCTCACAACACAGTACACTTTTACTATGTTGGCCTATATGAATAAAGTTTACTGGGCCATTTCGAACCTAAATTTTCCAAGCTAAAAGTCACTTATTTATGAAACACAGTCATTTGCCCACACAAAAATGTACAAAATATAATACGTTGACCAGGTTGGGTTTTTTTTAATTGGAGTGGTGGCATCCTTTGCACTATTTTGGGCTTTTACTCCAGAGTTTGTACCAGAATTCCTACACTGCTTCAACCCCCATAAAACTGTCATATTCTGGTGTCAGTGTCATCTAATAGCTGCACTTCCAATTTCAGACTGTGTTCATCTCACCTGCAACAGCAATACATATAACTGTCAGCAATTATTAAAAATATTTAAAACCGAACAACACACTACTACTTTTTATGGCGCAAGTTTTATCTTACCGTGGCTTTCAAGGGAGCTAACTGTGTAGTGAGACCTTTACATAGACTTATATAGGATTTTTTTTAAAAAAATCTTCTCGGAAACTTCAAGAGCCAGAGGTTTGATATTTTCGATTTATTATAAGCTTATGGTCCTTTACCAGCTTTGTTTAAATGGTGACCCTGGGGTCACATTTGGCCCCGCCCCAAGAGTCACATGTTTTACATAGACATGTATAGGAAAAAAGACTTCAAAAATCTTCTTCTCGGAAACTGCAAGAGCCAGAGGTCTAATATTTTGCTGTTGCTATAAGCTTATGGTCCTTTACCAATTTTGTTCAAATGGTGACACAAATGGGGTCACATCTGGCCCCGCCCTGCGGGGGTCACAGTTGTACATAAATGCTTGTTTTAAATTTTTTAATTTCTTTATTTTTAGCTCTACTGACCAAGGGCCAGCAGAGCGTATAGGATGGTGTGTTGTCCGTCTTCCATCGTCCGTCGTCCGTCCGTCGTCCGTCCGTTAACTATTCTTCAAACGACTTCTCCTAAGAAACCGCTTGGCCAATTTTGACCAAACTTCACATGGATGATCCTTAGATGAATGCTTTTTAGATTTGTTAAAATTAGGTCAGCGCTACATCCAAGATGGCTGCCATTACCATATATGGTCGAAACCTTAAAAAATCTTCTTCTCCAGAACTGCAGGACAGATTTCAACAGTTTTTCTTTTAAAATGATCGCCAATGCCTAGACTATCAAGTCTGTTCAAATAAAGTCCCCGGGGTAAAAAATGGCCGTGCCCCGTGGGTCCAAAGTTTGTATTTTGAGGTTTTGCATGTTTTTCATATAAACATATAGGAAAAAACTTTAAAAAATCTTCTTCTCTGAAACCACAAGGCACAGAGCTCTCATGTATAACATGTAGCATCAGCTTATGGTCCTCTACTAAGTTTGTTCAAATGGTGACCCTGGGGTCAAATTTTTCCCCGCCCCGGGGGTCACAATTTTACATAGACTTATATAGGATTTTTTTCTTCATCTTCTTCTCGGAAACTACAACAGCCAGAGGTTTGATATTTTGCATTTACTATAAGCTTATGGTCCTTTACCAAGTTTGTTCAAATGGTGACCCTCGGGTCACATTTGGCCCCGCCCCAAGGGTCACATGTTTTACATAGACATGTATAGGGAAAAACTTAAAAAATCTTCTTCTCTGAAACTGCAAGAGCCAGAGGTTTAATATTTTGCATTTGCTATAAGCTTGTGGTCCTCTACCAAGTTTGTTCAAATGGTGACCCAGGGGTCATATTTGGCCCCACCCCGGGGGTCACAGTTTTACATAGGCTTGTATAGGCAAAAAAGGAAAAAAAATCATCTTCTCTGGAACCACATGGCACAGAGCTCTCATGTATTACATGTAGCATCAGCTTATGGTCCTCTACTAAGTTTGTTCAAATGCTGACCCTGGGGTCAAATTTGTCCCCGCCCCAAGGGTCACAGTTTTACAAAGACTTATATAGGATCTTTTTTTAAAAATCTTCTCGGAAACTACAAGAGCCAGAGGTTTGATATTTGACATTTATTATAAGCTTATGGTCCTTTACCAAGTTTGTTCAAACGGTGACCCTGGTGTCACATCTTGCCCCGCCCCGGGGTCACGGTTTTACATAAATGCTTGTATAGGGAAAAACTGAAAAAATCTTCTTCTCTGGAACTGCAACAGCCAAAGGTTTAATATTTCGCATTTGCTATAAGCTTATGGTCCTTTACCAAAATTGTTCAAATGGTGACCCTCGGGACACATTTGACCCCGGCCCAAGGGTCACATGTTTTACATAGACATGTATAGGGAAAAACTTAAAAAATCTTCTCTGAAACTGCAAGAGCCAGAGGTTTAATATTTTGCATTTGCTATTAGCTTATGATCTTCTACCAAGTTTGTTCAAATGGTGTATTATTTTGCATCTGATCTTAGCCAAACTTTAGCAGATTTAATGGCTTACTTTTTTTTTTCTTTTAATTTGTTTACATTTTTTTTTTTAAATTTTTTTTTAATTTTTTTTTTTCTATGTTGGACCATTCGGACCAGTAACAGAGGAGTTATGGCTCTTGATTTAGTTAAAAATGCTATATTTTTCCTCATTAATACGGTAGGGCCTTTATTTTTCATCTGATCTTTACCAAGCTTTACCAGATTCTTCAGTTATGGCCCTTGATTTAGTCAAAAAGCTGTTTTTTGCCCGAAACTTCCAATAAAACATAAATGGCAGTCACTCGCTTCATTGATGTTATAAGAGCCATGTTAGCCAGTAGAGCGTCCACAGGCCCTCTTGGGCCTCTCGTTTTTTTCTGAAGGTATGCCGGGTCTATCATTTCTTGTTCTCTGAAAATTCAAATAGTCGAGCTGCGCTGTCCTCTGACAGCTCTTGTTGTGGTTTCTGCTCAGTAGCTTTAACATTTATCAGTAGCCCACTCATGATTGCACCTATCATGCTGTAGTTATGGCCCTTGGATTTTTTAAAATTGAAGATTTTTTTGCTGTTTCCGCTCAGTAACTTTAACATTTATAATCTAATCTTGATTAAACTTGGGTTAATGTTTATGAACATAATATTTCAGCCAAGTTTGATTACCAGCCAGATCGCACATATCATGCCAGAGTTGTGACCCTTGGATTTTTAAAAATTGAAGATTTTTGCGGTTTCCGCTCAATAATTTAAACAGTTATAATCCAATCTTGATGATACTCAGTGTCAGTCAGTGTTTTTGGGCATAATATCTGAGTCAATTTGATTACCAGCCAGATCACATCTATTATGCTGGAGTTATAGACCTTTGATGGTGGACCTTGCTTGTTAAAGCTACAGACATTGCTTTATAGAACAAAGGAAGTATCATATTATCTTTAAATAACCCATCTAACTTTTGTACTTTTCTCAAAACAAGTATATTAACAAAGATAGGTACAGTCCACTCTTAGTAACTCAAACTCGCTTACTTCGAATTTCCGCTTAAGTCGAATTTTTGTCACGGTCCCAATTTTATTCCTTCTATTTTTATGCAATTTGACTTCTTTTAAGTCAAATTTGGACAAGTCAAATTATTCGCTAAGTCGAACTATATTTCTGGTCCCAAACAGGAATCTGTACAGTAATTTACACTCGCTAATTCGAAGTTCAATTGAAGTGCCGAATGCAAGTTTGATCAAACACAAGTCGCGTTGAAGTTGATTGTGAAGCAAACAAAAGGTGATAATTGCTGAGATGATTCGACCTGTGACACAAATAATTAAATCATTGTGACATGTTTGTTAATTTATGTTCTTGTCTCTGATTTTCATGGTAAATTACAGCTTGTTATCGAGGTAGTTTGTTTACGATTATTGAAAACAAAAGCCGTCACGTGGGTTAAAACAATTGTAAGAATTATACTAATTTGACATGGACGAAACGTATAATTTGTGAAAATATTGTGTCATTTCTATGTTTTTAATAAAATATGAAATCATAAATATTTTGCTGATTTATTTAATTACCAAAATGTTTTCTTATACTGCTTTAACATGCTATGCCCGAATATACAAACTGACAAAATGAAAGTAGCATGTTGCAATTCAGGTCTCAGATTTGATCGTGGTAATATCAATCAGTAATTTATGTAATTGCATTTTCCTGTTTGATCTGAATGAAATTATAACAGTGAAGAAACATATTCATAAACATATACGAAGGAAGAAAACATGTATTTCATTAAAAGTTGACTAATATCGGTAATATATATGTATAGTGTAAAACTGGTGGGTGGGGTAATAAAATTAAAGACGTCTGCCAAAATCATTTAATTCGAACTTCGGATAACTCAAACTTTTCTCCCAGTCCCTTCAAATTCGAGATACTGAGTGTGGACTGTATATATGTTTTCTTAAATTTGATAAATTCGCAAATAGGTAGTAAGATTATGAGTAAGATTATGTAGTAAGATTATGCCTAACATAGCGCAGCACACATTCTCAAAAAAACTTACCTGGGCCATCATTACCTGCTTTCATTCTGTTGAATTTATAAGCTTGTTTGACAATTTTTCATGTTTTATGAAGATCGTCAGATAAAATGGCTCTTTTGTTTAGAGCATGATAGCTTTGTTTTTCATGTGAATGCCACCAAATGTGTACAGCAAGTAGAGTGATACATGCCCTCTTTGACCTCTTGTTTTGGTTAAGAACTCCCTAGCCATTAAAATCCGGTTTTCTAGGAATTTCTATGATTTTTGTTATAAAAATATTTTTATTTCAAATTTTAGGAGGAATGCAACCAATGAGTATCATGTTATTTTACAAGTCCTTGCTGCTTAGATTAGTTGGTAAGTGCAGACTTTATTTCTCATAAACATACATTTAGCATTTGGGAGGTATACAGTACTGGTTCTATCCAGGAAAAATTGGATGTAGTTGAACAAATTTCGGGTATTTTTTGTGGAGTACCTGGACCTCAGGTCTGTCATATATCAAAATGTTCAGCATAGTTTGAAGTTTTTGGGATTCCAGGCATAAATTTTGAAATGTTGGTACTAACTTGGCAATTCAAGATGGTGTCCAAGATTGCCGCTTTTGTTTAGAAAACCTGATATAAAAGTGAACAATAAATGTAGGGATTGTTTTTCCCCCAAAACTTAGTAAATGGTAATAACACTAACAGATTATTTCATAGGAAGTAAAATAAAATTTTAAAAATGTTCGCCTTTTATAATATAGGGGTCAAACTATGACTACACAAAGGTTAGTACTGGGACAACAATTTTTGGTATAAAACACATTAGTATACACCAAAACAATTGTAAGAAAGAAATCTTTAAATAAATGATTTTAAATTTGACCTAGGTCGAGGACATGCAGAGATATCCAAGATGGCATCCAAGATGGTGCCAAATTAGTATTTATTAATTACGCAAAATGTGATCATGTTCAAAAAACAATAATTTAAGATATTTTATTTTAAATAAATCACACTTACTATGTCATAAGAAGTAAAATAAATAAAAAAATAAAATTTCCTAATCTAGGGGTCCAAATCTAGCTTAAAATGTCAATTTAGTGCAAAAAGTGATGGTTGACTAGACACAAGTTAGTATTGCGACAACTCTTTTTTTTTTTTATAACATTCATTATAATGAACTTAATCTATTGTAGGAAAAAGTGTTTTAAATAAATGATGTTAAATTTGACCTTTGTTGAGGACATACAGAGATATCCTAGATGGCCAAGGGCCAGCAGAGCTTATGGGATGGTGTGTTGTCCGTTGTCCGTCCGTCCGTCCGTCGTCCGTCCGTTAACTTTTGCTTGTGTACACTCTAGAGGCCACATTTCTGATGCAATCATCATGAAACTTTGTCAGAATGTTTGTCTCAATGAAATCTCGGTCAAGTTCGAAAATGGGTCATGTGGGGTCAAAAACTAATTATGTCTTGATCAAGTTCGGAAATGGGTCACATGAAGTTAAAAACTAGGTCACTAGGTCAAATATTGGAAAAACCTTGTGTACACTCTAGAGGCCATATTTTTTGAGCCGAGCTTGATGCAACTTTGTCAGAATGTTTATCTTAATTGTTTGTCTCAATGAAATCTCGATCAAGTTCGAAAATGGGTCATGTGGGGTCAAAAACAAGGTCACTAGGTCAAATATTGGAAAAACCTTGTGTACACTCTAGAGGCCATATTTTTGACCCAAGCTTGATGCAACTTTGTCAGAATGTTTGTCTTAATTATATCTTGGTCAAGTTTGAAAATGGGTCACATGGGGTTAAAAACTAGGTCTCTAGGTCAAAAAAAAATACTTGAAAAACCTTGTGTACACTCTAGAAGCCGTATTTCTGACCCAATCTTGATGAAACTTTGTCAAAATGTTTGTCTTAATTATATCTTGGTCAAGTTCAAAAATGGGTCACATGGTGTTAAAAACTAGGTCACTAGGTCAAACTTTGGAAAAACCGTGTGTACACTCTAGAGGCCATATTTTTGACCCGATCTTGATGAAACTTTGTCAGAATGTTTGTCTCAATGAAATCTCGGTCAAGTTCAAAAATGGGTCATGTGGGGTCAAAAACTAGGTCACTAGGTCAAATACTTGAAAAAACTTGTGTACACTCTAGAGGTCATATTTGTTACCCAATCTTGATGAAACTTTATCAAATTGTTTATCTTAATTATATCTTGATCAAGTTCGGAAATGGGTCACATGAAGTTAAAAACTAGGTCACTAGGTCAAATATTGGAAAAACCTTGTGTACACTCTTAGAGGCCATATTTTTGATCCGAGCTTGATGCAACTTGTCAGAATGTTTATCTTAATTGTTTGTCTCAATGAAATCTCGGTCAAGTTCGAAAATGGGTCATGTGGGGTCAAAAACAAGGTCACTAGGTCAAATATTGGAAAAACCTTGTGTACACTCTAGAGGCCATATTTTAGACCCGAGCTTGATGCAACTTTGTCAGAATGTTTGTCTTAATTATATCTTGGTCAAGTTTGAAAATGGGTCACATGGGGTTAAAAACTAGGTCACTAGGTCAAATACTTGAAAAACCTTGTGTACACTCTAGAAGCCGTATTTCTGACCCAATCTTGATGAAACTTTGTCAAAATGTTTGTCTTAATTTTATCTTAGTCAAGTTCAAAAATGGGTCACATGGTGTTAAAAACTAGGTCACTAGGTCAAACTTTGGAAAAACCGTGTGTACACTCTAGAGGCCATATTTTTGACCCGATCTTGATGAAACTTTGTCAGAATGTTTGTCTCAATGAAATCTCGGTCAAGTTCAAAAATGGGTCATTTGGGGTCAAAAACTAGGTCTCTAGGTCAAATACTTGAAAAAACTTGTGTACACTCTAGAGGTCATATTTGTTACCCAATCTTGATGAAACTTTGTCAAATTGTTTATCTTAATTATGTCTTGATCAAGTTCGGAAATGGGTCACATGAAGTTAAAAACTAGGTCACTAGGTCAAATATTGGAAAAACCTTGTGTACACTCTAGAGGCCATATTTTTTGAGCCGAGCTTGATGCAACTTTGTCAGAATGTTTATCTTAATTGTTTGTCTCAATGAAATCTCGATCAAGTTCGAAAATGGGTCATGTGGGGTCAAAAACAAGGTCACTAGGTCAAATATTGGAAAAACCTTGTGTACACTCTAGAGGCCATATTTTTGACCCAAGCTTGATGCAACTTTGTCAGAATGTTTGTCTTAATTATATCTTGGTCAAGTTTGAAAATGGGTCACATGGGGTTAAAAACTAGGTCTCTAGGTCAAATACTTGAAAAACCTTGTGTACACTCTAGAAGCCATATTTCTGACCCAATCTTGATGAAACTTTGTCAAAATGTTTGTCTTAATTATATCTTGGTCAAGTTCAAAAATGGATCACATGGTGTTAAAAACTAGGTCACTAGGTCAAACTTTGGAAAAACCGTGTGTACACTCTAGAGGCCATATTTTTGACCCGATCTTTATGAAACTTTGTCAGAATGTTTGTCTCAATGAAATCTCGGTCAAGTTCAAAAATGGGTCATGTGGGGTCAAAAACTAGGTCACTAGGTCAAATACTTGAAAAAACTTGTGTACACTCTAGAGGTCATATTTGTTACCCAATCTTGATGAAACTTTGTCAAATTGTTTATCTTAATTATATCTTGATCAAGTTCGGAAATGGGTCACATGAAGTTAAAAACTAGGTCACAAGGTCAAATATTGGAAAAACCTTGTGTACACTCTAGAGGCCATATTTTTGACCCGAGCTTGATGCAACTTTGTCAGAATGTTTGTCTTAATTATATCTTGGTCAAGTTCAAAAATGGATCACATGGTGTTAAAAACTAGGTCACTCGGTCAAACTTTGGAAAAACCGTGTGTACACTCTAGAGGCCATATTTTTGACCCGATCTTGATGAAACTTTGTCAGAATGTTTGTCTCAATGAAATCTCGGTCAAGTTCAAAAATGGGTCATGTGGGGTAAAAAACTAGGTCACTAGGTCAAATACTTGAAAAAACTTGTGTACACTCTAGAGGTCATATTTGTTACCCAATCTTGATGAAACTTTGTCAAATTGTTTATCTTAATTATATCTTGATCAAGTTCGGAAATGGGTCACATGAAATTAAAAACTAGGTCACTAGGTCAAATACTTGAAAAACCTTGTGTACACTCTAGAAGCCGTATTTCTGACCCAATCTTGATGAAACTTTGTCAAAATGTTTGTCTTAATTATATCTTGGTCAAGTTCAAAAATGGGTCACATGGTGTTAAAAACTAGGTCACTAGGTCAAACTTTGGAAAAACCGTGTGTACACTCTAGAGGCCATATTTTTGACCCGATCTTGATGCAATTTTGTCAGAATATTTGTCTCAATTATAGCTTGCTAAAGTTCGAAAATGGGTCATACATGGTCAAAAACTAGGTCACTAGGTCAAATACTTGAAAAACCTTGTGTACACTCTAGAGGCCATATTTCTGACCCGATCTTGATGAAACTTTGTCAAAATGTTTGACTTAATTTTATATTGGTCAAGTTCAAAAATGGGTCACATGGTGTTAAAAACTAGGTCACTAGGTCAAACTTTGGAAAAACCGTGTGTACACTCTAGAGGCCATATTTTTGACCCGATCTTGATGAAACTTTGTCAGAATGTTTATCTCAATGAAATCTCGGTCAAGTTAAGAAATGGGTCATTTGGGGTCAAAAACTAGGTCTCTAGGTCAAATACTTGAAAAAACTTGTGTACACTCTAGAGGTCATATTTGTTACCCAATCTTGATGAAACTTTGTCAAATTGTTTATCTTAATTATGTCTTGATCAAGTTCGGAAATGGGTCACATGAAGTTAAAAACTAGGTCACTAGGTCAAATATTGGAAAAACCTTGTGTACACTCTAGAGGCCATATTTTTGAGCCGAGCTTGATGCAACTTTGTCAGAATGTTTATCTTAATTGTTTGTCTCAATGAAATCTCGATCAAGTTCGAAAATGGGTCATGTGGGGTCAAAAACAAGGTCACTAGGTCAGATATTGGAAAAACCTTGTGTACACTCTAGAGGCCATATTTTTGACCCAAGCTTGATGCAACTTTGTCAGAATGTTTGTCTTAATTATATCTTGGTCAAGTTTGAAAATGGGTCACATGGGGTTAAAAACTAGGTCTCTAGGTCAAATACTTGAAAAACCTTGTGTACACTCTAGAAGCCATATTTCTGACCCAATCTTGATGAAACTTTGTCAAAATGTTTGTCTTAATTATATCTTGGTCAAGTTCAAAAATGGATCACATGGTGTTAAAAACTAGGTCACTAGGTCAAACTTTGGAAAAACCGTGTGTACACTCTAGAGGCCATATTTTTGACCCGATCTTGATGAAACTTTGTCAGAATGTTTGTCTCAATGAAATCTCGGTCAAGTTCAAAAATGGGTCATGTGGGGTCAAAAACTAGGTCACTAGGTCAAATACTTGAAAAAACCTGTGTACACTCTAGAGGTCATATTTGTTACCCAATCTTGATGAAACTTTGTCAAATTGTTTATCTTAATTATATCTTGATCAAGTTCGGAAATGGGTCACATTAAAATTAAAAACTAGGTCACTAGGTCAAATATTGAAAAAACCTTGTGTACACTCTAGAGGCCATATTTTTGACCCGAGCTTGATGCAACTTTGTCAGAATGTTTGTCTTAATGTTTGTCTTAATTATATATTGGTCAAATTTGAAAATGGGTCACATGGGGTTAAAAACTAGGTCACTAGGTCAAATACTTGAAAAACCTTGTGTACACTCTAGAAGCCGTATTTCTGACCCAATCTTGATGAAACTTATATAATGAAAACTTGTAGCGGCTACTCCTCTGAAACTACTTGATGGATTTTCATGAAACTTCACAGGAATGTTGCTCTTGATGTCTAATTGATCCTAGCAAAATTTCAGGTCGGCCAGAAATTCAAGATGGCCGTCACAGCTAAAAATAAATTTTCAAAATACAAGTTTGTAGCGACTTCTTTTTGAAAACTATAAGTGATATTGATATGGGACTTTTTCTAAAATGATCAGCAAGACATGATGATGGTCTTTGTCAAAAATTGTTTTGATTCAACGTTAAACATTGCTGCCAGCGGCCATCTTTGTTTACATATATTTATATAGTAAAAACTTGTAGCAACTACTCCTTTGAAACTAATTGGCGGATTTTCATGAAACTTCACAGGAATGTTGCTCTTGATGTCTAATTGATCCTAGCAAAATTTCAGATCGGCCAGAAATTTAAGATGGCCGCCACAGCTAAAAATAGATTTTTAAAAAAGAAGTTTGTAGCTACTACGTCTTGAAAACTATAAGTGATATTGATATGGGACTTTTTGTAAAATGATAAGCATGACATGATGGTTATCAGACAAACATTATTTTGATTCGACGTTAAACATGGCTGCCAGTGGCCATCTTTGTTTACATAGAGTTATATAATGAAAACTTGTAGCGACAACTGCTCTGAAACTACTTGACGGATTTTCATGAAACTTCACAGGAATGTTGCTCTTGATGTCTAATTGATCCCAGCAAAATTTCAGGGTGGCCGGAAATTCAAGATGGCCGCCATGGCTAAAAATAAATTTTCAAAACACAAGTTTGTAGCGACTACTTCCTGAAATCAAAATCAATCAGTAGAGCTTCAAGGTCATTGACATCTTGTTTAATAAATATTCAAATTTTCGTAAATTTTATGTGCAGCCTGCTTTCAAGTTACGTAGGAACATTTTGTCTGTACCTTTATACATCTTTATTTACATTTTTGAAAAATACTTTGTTTTGTTATAAATATATATCCTAAAATCTTTTATTTTATGCTTTATTTTTGTATATTTTCTCATGCACATTAATATAATAGAATGTATATTTTAAGAACATTCAACTCCCTTATATTGCAATAAAATTGTATTTTAAATAGTCCAGTTTTCGGCGGTTTTGGTTTAAATTTCGATATTCTGGGCCAAAAGTAATGGCATTTTCAAATCTCTGATCCTTTAGGACTGTCTCTTTTGTAGCTCATGACACCTTTACATTTAAAGAAAAACTATAACGACTTCTGTTTTATTATATTTTAATCATAATTTAAAACTTCATAACTATTCCAAAAATCAGCGATTTTAATTCATTTTGTGTTGATTTCCCCCCAAAATTTCAAGATTTATATATTTTATTCATTCCAAATATTTGTTTTCATGAACTTGTATGTAACAGATAACTTTAAGGACTTTCAATCTCCTTATATTGTAATGAGAATTATATTTTTAGAAGTAATCCCGTTTTTAGTGATTTTGATTAAAATTTGCAACTTTTGGCTCAACATATCCCATTTTTTTCCAAATCTCTGATCCTTTAGAATTTTACCTATATCTCAGGACATCTTTAGATAAATGAAAACACTTTAAAACCTACTATATTGTTTAATTGAAAGTGTCAATATTTTTTTATAAATTATTCCAAAAACGATCAATTTGTACGCTTTTTTTGCTGATTTCCCCCCAAAATGGCATTTAGCTGTCTACATTTTGTTCATTTCAAATATTATTTTTATTTACATGAATATAACGGCAACTTACAGAAGCTTCAGCTCCCTAATATTGCAATGATAATAATATTTAAAAAATTATTCCAGTTTTTAGCGATTTTTCTTCAAATTTGGATGTTTTTGCCCAAAAATAATGTGTTAAGCTACCGTTTCAGAAAAACTATCCTGGCTATTTCTTATTTATTAAGATAGATCTAAAAGGTTATATCAACTAGAATTTGCCAGCTGAGTTGGTACCGAAAGTTGAGCAGCACACGGCCTACTATAAGTGATATTGATATGGGACTTTTTCTAAAATCATCAGCATGACATGTTGTTGGTCCTTGTCGAAAATCGTTTTGATTCGATGTTAAACATGGCTGTCAGCGGTCATCTTAGTTTACATGGAGTTATCTAGTAAAAACTTGTAGCGACTACTCCTCTGTAACTACTCAACGGCTTTTCATGAAACTTCACAGGAATGTTGCTCTTGATGTCTCATTGATCCCAGCAAAATTTCAGGGCGGCCGGAAATTCAAGATGGCCGCCATGGCTAAAAATAGATTTTCAAAATACAAGTTTGTAGCGACTACTTCTTGAAAACTATAAGTGATATTGATATGGTACTTTTTCTAAAATGATCCGTATGACATCAGCGACCATCTTTGTTTACATAGAGTCATATAATGAAAACTTGATTTTTATGAAACTTCACAGGAATGCTGATCTAGCTTTCAAAAACCTATCAGTAGAGCTTCAAGGTCATTGACCTCTTGTTTTTTTCTTAATTTTTTTTTTTTTTTTGATTTTTTCTTTGATTTTGTTTTGTTTGTTTTTTTAGCTCTATGTTGGACCAGTCGGATCAGTAACAGCGGTATTATGGCTCTTGATTTAGTTAAAAATGCTATATTTTGCCTTGTTAATACGGTAGGGCCTTCATTTTTCATCTGATCTTTACCAAACTTTACCAGATTTTTTAGTTATGGCCCTTGATTTAGTCAAAAAGCTGTTTTTTGCCCGAAACTTTCAAAAAAACGTAAATGGCAGTCACTCGCTTCATTGATGTTATAAGAGCCATATTAGCCAGTAGAGCGTCCACAGGCCCTCTTGGGCCTCTTGTTTATTCGATCTTTACCAATCTTTACCAGATTGTTAATGTCAATGAAAGCTCGGAGAAGTTCGAAAAACACCAGATCAGACCAGTTATAGCGGAGTTATAGTCCTTGATTTAGTTAAAAATTCTATATTTTGCCTCGTATAGATGATAGGACCTCCAATTTTCATTCGATCTTTACCAAACTTTACCAGATTGTTAGTGTCAATAAAAGCTCGGATACCGTCGAAAATCAACCAGATCGGACCAGTAACAGCTGAGATATGGCCCTTGATTTAGTTAAAAATGCTATATTTGCCTCGTTAAGACGATAGGGCCTTCATTTTTCATCTGATCTTTACCAAACTTTAACAGATTGTTAATGTCAATGAAAGCTCGGACATTCAAAAACCAGCCATATCGGACTAGTAACAGCGCAGTTATGGCCCTTGATTTAGTTAAAAATTCACAATTTTGCCTCGTTAAGATGAAAAGGCCTTCATTTTTCATCCGATCTTTACCAAACTTTAACAGATTGTTAATGTCAATGAAAGCTCAGACAAGTTCCAAAACCAGCCAGATCTGACCAGTAACAGCGCATTTATGGCCCTTGATTTAGTTAAAAATTCTATATTTTGCCTCGTTAAGATGATAGGGCATTCATTTTTCATCCGATCTTTAATAAATTTTACCAGATTGTTAATGTCAATAAAAACTCGGACAAGTTAAAAAACAAGCCAAATCGGACCAGTAGCAACGAAGGTATGGCCCTTGATTTCGTTAAATATGCTATATTTTGCCTTAAGTCCTTCATTTTTCATCTGATCTTTACCAAACTTTACTAGATTTTTTGTTCTTTTATTCTTTTTATATTTCTTTATTTCGTTGATTTTTTTTTTAATATTTATTTTTTTGATTGATTTTTTAGCTCGACTGATCAGAGATCAGCAGAGCTTATGCCGTGGTGCGGCGCCCGTCTGTCCGTCAGTCTGTCTGTCTGTCTGTCTGTCTGTCAGTAAACTTTTATTTGTAGCGACTACTTCTCTGAAACTACTGGATGGATATTCATGAAACTTTACAGAAATGTTGCCCATGAAGTCTAGTTGATCCTAGCAAAAATTCATGTTGATGTGAAATCCAAGATGGCCACCAAAGCTAAAAATAGATTTTTAAAATACAAGTTTGTAGCGACTACTTCTTGAAAACTATAAGTGATATTGATATGGGACTTTTTCTAAATGATCAGCATGACATGATGTTGGTCCTTGTCAAAAATCATTTTGATTCAACGTTAAACATGGCTGCCAGCGGCCATCTTTGTTTACATGGAGTTATGTAGTGAAAACTTGTAGCGACTACTCCTCTGAAACTACTTGGCGGATTTTCATGAAACTTTACAGGAATGTTGCTCTTGGTGTCTTTTTGATCCTAGCAAAATTTCAGGTCGGCCAGAAATTCAAGATGGCTGCCACGGCTAAAAATAGATTTTAAAATACAAGTTTGTAGCGACTACTTCTTGAAAACTCTTAGTGATATTGATATGGGACTTTTTCTAAAATCATCCACATGACATGATGTTGGTCCTTGTTAAAAATCGTTTTGATTAGATGTTAAACATGGCCGCCAGCGGCCATCTTTGTTTACATAGAGTTATATAGTAAAAACTTGTAGCGATTACTCCTCCGAAACTACTTGGCGGATTTTCATGAAACTTTACAGGAATGTTGCTCTTAATGTCTAATTGATCCTAGCAAAATATCAGATCAGCCAGAAATTCAGGATGGCCGCCACAGCTAAAAATAGATTTTTAAAAAATAAGTACCGTATTTTACCTTGTATAGTACGCACCCGTGTATAGTACGCACCCCCCTCTCGGAGGTCAAAACTGGGGTAAAAAAGTTGTTTCCGTGTATAATACGCATCAAAATATTATGCTTTCTATTTCAGATAAAGGTGAAGTCATTTGTTAAGAAACATGAACAGAAGAAGCTTTTCATTTTCATTTGTATTTAACGCATATTCAGACTGTGATGTATTGTAGTAATAGTGGTAAAATAAACTAGTGGGAGGGGTGTGGGTGTGTTTATTTATTTGTGTTGACAGTAGTTTTCCTAGATGAACCATTCAACGAAAAAAAAAAAAAAATCACGATCGAGATAATTAGCGTACAAAAGAAAATATAATTACTTCAATCATTAATTGCCAATCTTCAGGGGAGTACCTATCTTGTATCATCTCATCAAAAAGCCAATTATAATGCCGCAGATAATTGTCCGTAATCCGATAATTACATCTACTAAAACGCAACAAAGTCGTTGGTTACCGCAGGGCTTTATATGACATAAAAAGCCCTGGTTACCGTAATCCATTACGCCGATTATTCTAACATTGTGTATTCACGGGAACCAGAGTTTATCATAAGTGAATCAGATGGGTAACGCGTGATCAGTTACCTGTACCACATGGCTAAATCTGGTAAAGGTCACACGGCGTGTCAAAGTGCATCCTCAGAAATAGTCGATACTCGCGGCAACTTCAAAGGATTATAAAAATAGAATAACACATTCTACCCATGTTTATAATGTGTCAAAACTGCAGCCGAGGTGCGATATTGTTTGACCCAATTATCAATCATCAAATGTGTACCGGTAAGCATGTTTTCACAAGCATTATTGAATAATTGCCATTTCAAAGTAGGGTGATTCTGCCTTTCTACGCCGTCTAAAATATATGTATTTCAAAATAAAGCAAAAACTTCATTAATTTTTTATAAAATATTAAATAAAATCCTATAAATATAAGAATAGAATAGAACTGTAACAATATTCCATGTACCAGTCTAATGTCTAAACAGCTGGAAGTCACGTGATATTACGTCACGCGATATAAACAACAAAATGGAAGGACGATTTTTCACGCAATTTATTGAAGTTTTACAACAAACATGCACACATTTACACAAAAACAAGCATCTTAATACACTTTATTCATTTTTAATTCGAATTAAGTCAATATATTAGTTATATGAAGCGAGTAATTTACGAAAAAAATGTGTATTATCGGTATTCACAATTTTCTGTCTCGACGTCTGTTCGTCGTCAAGGTTTTTCTTCCTAGATTTCGATTTTCTGCAAGAGAAAAAAAAGTTATTTTTATTGTTTCCTTATATTGTACGCACCCCCCTTTCGAGAACCGTAAAAGTGGTCAAAAAAGTGCGTACTATACAAGGTAAAATACGGTATGTAGTGACTACTTCTTGAAAACTATAAGTGATATTGATATGGGATTTTTTCTAAAATGATCAGCATGACATGATGGTTATCCGAGTCGAACATTATTTTGATTCGACGTTAAACATGGCTGCCAGTGGCCATCTTTGTTTACATAGAGTTATATAATGAAAACTTGTAGCGACTACTCTTCTGAAACTACTTGACGGATTTTCATGAAACTTCACAGGAATGTTGCTCTTGATGTCTTATTGATCCTAGCAAAATTTAAGGTCGGTCGGAAATTAAAGATGGCCGCCACGGCTAATAATACATTTTCAAAAAACAAGTTTGTAGCGACTACTTCCTGAAATCAAAATCTAATCAGTAGAGCTTCAAGGTCATTGACCTCTTGTTGTTTACATAGAGTTATGTAGTAAAAACTTGTAGCGACTACTCCTCTGAAACTACTTCACAGATGTTCATGAAACTTCACAGGAATGTTGCTCTTGATGTCTAGTTGATCCTAGAAAAAGTTCAGGCTGGCCGGAAATTCAAGATGGCCACCACGGCTAAAAATAGATTTAAAATAAATAAATTTGTAGCGACTACTTCTTGAAAACTGTAAGTGATAATTATATGGGACATTTTCTAAAATGATCAGCATGACATGATGTTGATCCTTGTCGAAATTTATTTCGATGCGACTTTAAACATGGCCGCTAGCGGCCATCTTTGTTTACATAGATTTATATAGTAAATACTTGTAGCGACTACTCCTCTGAAACTTCTTGACAATTTTTTATGAAACTTCACAGGAATGTTGCTCTTGATGTCTAATTGATCCCAAAATTGTTTAGGTCGGCCGGAAATTCAAGATGGCCACCACAGCTAAAAATAGATTTTCAAAAAACGACTTTTTGAAAACTACAAGTGATATTGATATGGGACTTTTTCTAAAATGATCAGCATGACATGATGTTGGTCCTTGTCGAAAATCTTTTTGATTCGATGTTAAACATGGCTGTCAGCGGCCATCTTTGTTTACATAACGTTATCTAGTAAAAATTTGTAGCGACTACTCCTCTGTAACTACTCGACAGATTTTCATGAAATTTCACAGGAATGTTGCTCTTGATGTCTTATTGATCCTAGTAAAATTTCAGGTCGGCCGGAAATTCAAGATGGCCGTCACGGCTAAAAATAAATTTTCAAAACACAAGTTTGTAGCGACTACTTCTTGAAATCAAAATCAATAAGTAGAGCTTCAAGGTCATTGACCTCTTGTTTCATTTTTAGCTCTACTGATCAGAGATCAGCAGAGCTTATGCCGTGGTGCGGTGTCCGTCGTCCGTCCGTATGTCCGCCTGTCTGTCCGTAAACTTTTTTTTGTAGCGACTACTCCTCTGAAACTACTGAATGGATTTTCATGAAACTTTACGGAAATGTTGCCCATGAAGTCTAGTTGATCCTAGAAAAAATTCATGTTGATGTGAAATCCAAGATGGCTGCCAGATCTAAAAATAGGTTTTTAAAAAACAAGTTTGTAGCGACTACTTCTTGAAAACTATAAGTGATATTGATATGGGACTTTTTCTAAAATGATCAGCATGACATGATGTTGGTCCTTGTAGAAAATCGATTTGATTCGACGTTAAACATGGCTGCCAGCGGCCATCTTTGTTTACATAGTTATATAATGAAAACTTGTAGCGACTACTCCTCTGAAACTACCTGACAGATTTTCATGAAACTTCGCAGGAATGTTGCTCTTGGTGTCTTATTGATCCTTGCAAAATTTCAGGTCGGCTGGAAATTAAAGATGGCCGCAACGGCTATAATTTTTTTTTCAAAATACAAGTTTGTAGCGACTACTTCTTGAAAACTATAAGTGATATTGATATGGGACTTTTTCTAAAATGATCAGCATGATATGATGTTGGTCCTTGTCGAAAATCGTTTTGATTCGACGTTAAACATGGCTGCCAGCGGCCATCTTTGTTTACATAGAGTTATATAATGAAAACTTGTAGCGACTACTCCTCTGAAACTACTTGACGGATTTTCATGAAACATCACAGGAATGTTGCTCTTGATGTCTTATTGATCCTAGCAAAATTTTAGGTCGGCCGGAAATTCAAGATGGCTGCCACGGCTAAAAATAATTTTTCAAAATACAAGTTTGTAGCGACTACTTCTTGAAAACTATAAGTGATATTGGTATGGGACTTTTTCTAAAATGATCAGCATGATATGATGTTGGTCCTTGTCAAAAATAGTTTTGATTCAACGTTGAACATGGCTGCCAGCGGCCATCTTTGTTTACATAGAGTTATATAGTAAAAACTTGTAGCGACTACTCCTTTAAAACTACTTCGCGGATTTTCATGAAACTTTACAGGAATGTTGCTCTTAAAGTCTAATTGATCCTAGCAAAATTTCAGGTCGGCCAGAAATTCAAAATGGCCGCCACAGCTAAAAATAGATTTTTAAAATACAAGTTTGTAGCGACTACTACTTGAAAACAATAAGTGATATTGATATGGGACTTTTTGTAAAATGATCAGCATGACATGATGTTAGTCCTTGTCAAAAATCGTTTTGATTCGACGCTAAACATGGCTGCCAGTGGCCATCTTTGTTTACATAGAGTTATATGATGAAAACTTGTAGCGACTCCTCCTCTGAAACTACTTGACGGATTTTCATGAAACTTCACAGGAATGTTGCTCTTGATGTCTAATTGATCCTAGCAAAATTTCAGGTCGGCCGGAAATTCAAGATGGCTGCCATGGCTAAAAATAGTTTTTCAAAATACAAGTTTGTAGCGACTACTACTTGAAAACTATAAGTGATATTGATATGGGACTTTTTGTAAAATGATCAGCATGACATGATGTTAGTCCTTGTCAAAAATCGTTTTGATTCGATGTTAAACATGGCTGTCAGCGTGCATCTTTGTTTACATAGAGTTATATAATGAAAACTTGTAGCGACTATTCCTCTGAAACTACTCGAAGGATTTTCATGAAACTTCACAGGAATGTTGCTCTTGATGTCTTATTGATCCTAGCAAAATTTGAGGTCGGCCGGAAATTCAAGATGGCCGCCACAGCTAAAGATAAATTTTCAAAATACAAGTTTGTAGCGACTACTTCTTGAAAACTATAAGTGATATTGATATGGGACTTTTTCTAAAATGATCAGCATGATATGATGTTGGTCCTTGTCAAAAATCGTTTTGATTCAACGTTAAACATGGCTGCCGCCATCTTTGTTTACATAGAGTTATATAGTAAAAACTTGTAGCAACTACTCCTTTGAAACTACTTGGCGGATTTTTATAAAATTTGACGGGAATGTTGCTCGTGATGTGTAATTGATCCTAGCAAAATTTCAGGTCGGCCGGAAATTCAAGATGGCCGCCACTGCTAAAAATAATTTTTCAAAAAACAAGTCTGTAGCGACTACTTCCTGAAATCAAAATCAATCAATAGAGCTTCAAGGTCATTGACCTCTTGTTAAAAAACAAGTTTGTAGCGACTACTTCTTGAAAACTATAAGTGATATTGATATGGGACTTTTTATAAAATGATCAGCATGACATGATGTTGGTCCTTGTCAAAAATCGTTTTGATTCGACGTTAAACATGGCTGCCAGTGGCCATCTTTGTTTACAAAGTTATATGATGAAAACTTGTAGCGACTACTCCTCTGAAACTACCTGACGCATTTTCATGAAACTTCACAGGAATGTTGCTCTTGATGTCTTATTGATCCTAGCAAAATGTTAGGTCGCGCGGAAATTCAAGATGGCTGCCATGGCTAAAAATAGATTTTCCAAATACAAGTTTGTAGCGACTACTACTTGAAAACTATAAGTGATATTGATATTGGACTTTTTGTAAAATGATCAGCATGACATGATGTTGGTCCTTGTTAATAATTGCTGCCAGCAGCCATCTTTGTTTACATAGAGTTATATAGTAAAAACTTGTAGCGACTAATCCTTTGAAACTACTTGGCAGATTTTCATGAAACTTTACAGGAATGTTGCTCTTAATGTTTAATTGATCCTAGCAAAATTTCAGATCGGCCAGAAATTAAAGATGGCCGCCACAGCTAAAATTAGATTTTTTAAAAAAAAAGTTTGTAGTGACTACTTCCTGAAATCAAGATCAATCAGTAGAGCTTCAAGGTCATTGACCTCTTGTTAAAAAAGAAGTTTGTAGCGACTTCGTCTTGAAAACTTCATGAAACTTTACAGGAATGTTGACCAAGCTATCAAAAATCTATCAGTAGAGCTTCAAGGTCATTGACCTCTTGTTTTTATTTCCTTCTCTTACTGCATTTTTTTTCAAAATCTCGCGTAAAACTAATAATAAAAAAACTCTAGCTTTAAGTACCGCCAGAATGCAATGCAAATGGTAGATATTCGAGGGAATTTTTTGACCATCTTACTAGCATTATATTTAGATCATGTGATTTTGATATGTGCATTTTTGCGGGGGACATTAATGCAAGATGTGGAAATGAGTCTGAAATTGTTTCATGCTTGGATGACTTAAACTTGCCAACTCGAACAGTTCTTGATGAGACAAAAAATCCGAGGGGTTACGTATTCACTGATTTTCTCAAAGATACAAAGTATATTGTGCTTAACAGTAGACTCACCCCGGAGCTAGATAATTATACATGTATATCCCATAGAGGTCGGTCTGTTGTGGACTATGTGTTTGTTTCTGTGCATTTTAATTGTTTTAAATATTTCTCTGTTCTAACTGTTACAGATCTTATCGAAAAGTTTAATATTTTACCCAAACGATCAATGCCAGACCACGTGTCTCAAATTAGGTTTTAATATTAATTTACATGACAAGCGTGATCATACAGTTAAAGTTAAAGGCTTATCGGTACCAAATGATAGAATGAACTTAAAGCATAATGTCCGAGTTATTCCGAAAACATTTATTAACAATGGGAATATAGCAATTTTAATAAACAATTCCATTGCACGTACGAGGGGTATTCTGTAAATATTGCGACTTCTGTATTATTTCGCGGAACTCATGCAATATTTACATGAAACCACTTCGTATCGCTAGAGTGATCACTGACGTGTGTCAAAGGTAAAAATCTCATTCATACATTCACTGACCTTGGTGCAATGTATATTGCTTTATAGCGTATTCATTACACTATATGTAAAATGACCGGCAAACGAGCAGAAAATATGCTTGAAATTAGGGCCTATATTAGAGGTAGGTCATTACCTGGGTTGAAGCCGAAAGACATTCATCAAGAGGTGTGTGACATTTACGGGGGTGGTCAAATGTCGTATAGTACTTTTTGTAGGTGGATGGCCAAATTTAAATCCAGGCAACAGCGCTTGAAAGATACTGCTCGTCCTGGTCGTCCTCTAACGTCAACGACCAAGAAAAACGTTGAAAAAATCTGTGAAATCCTGAAAACTGGTGCTCGATACACAGTAAGACAATTAGGCCAGAAAAAAAAATACCTGTGTTTCTGGTTACTCTGCTAAAAAAAATAGGGTAGGTAGGTCGGTAATTTTTTTTTTACCCATGTGGTTTGGACGATGTTAAAGGTATCTTTAACTTTGTTAAGAGTTAATTTGTAGTGATTTTGCAAGGAGAGAAGGTAAACAACCTCATGATATCTTCTTAACTTGTTTGTTTTGAATAAAATAATTGAAAACACATATTTTCTGCCATTACGAGTTTACATACGATTGAATTTTATAATTTTTCTGAGGCTGGGTGGTATTGGAAGAACAATGGCAGCATGTCATGATTAATGTTTTTCATAACTTCTGCTCTGTCCCATGGCTGCATTTTCCAATACTAATAGCCAAAACGGACGCGCAGTGCACCTTGGAGGCGGCCATGTTTTAGCGCATGTTTCGTACTCAATATTTTCGTACATTACCGTTTCAGCTTTTTTGTATTTTTTTTATTTTTTTATTTTTGATAAAAAACTGTAGGGTCGGCGCAAAATAATAGGGACGGTTGGGTAACCAGAAACACAGGTATTTTTTTTCTGACCTTAGCTCGGATAACAAACTTGTCGTTAGCACGAGTTCATCTAATTTTGAAAAAGCATCTGAAAGTTAAAAAAATACATGCAAGATGGATACCGCGATTGCTGACAGAGGACCAAAAGAAGATAAGGGTTACAACAGTGAAAAAAATTCTAAAAATGTATCCGAAATACAGCAAAAAGTCGTTTAAGAATTTAGTTACGGGTGATGAAACATGGGTCCATTATTATGAGCCAAAAAGAAAAGTATCTAACCAAATCTGGGCCACGAAAAATATGAAAAATATTATTGCCAAACGAACGCGAACTGTTAAGAAGGTTCTGTATGCATTTTGTTTCAATACCAACGGTCCCGTCATGCAGAAGGCTGTGCCAAAAGGCAGAACTGTCACAGGACGGTTGTATAAAAACGTCGTATTGAAACAATTGAAGAAGTACTACAAACGGCGTTGCCCTATAACAGGTCTGAAGTATGTTCGTCTTCTGCAGGACAACGCGCCCGCCCACAAAGCCCGTATTGTAACAGACTTTTTGGAGTCAGAGAAGATCACCGTTCTCCCACACCCCACTTACTCGACAGACCTGGCCCCCTGCGACTATTTACTCTTCCCAAGACTAAAACATCACTTATCTGGGAAGAGATATAACTCGAGGAATGCCCTGGGATCGGCTGTTTACCAGTGTCTTAAGGGTGTACCTGTTCATGAATACGAAAAACGTTTTCAAAAGTGGATTGCGCGGCTCAAAATGTGTGTTTTGGCTAAGGGGGAGTACTTTGAAGGAAATCGCAAAAACAATTCATCAAAAATGATTATTGTATTCTAGTATCAATACCAATCACATTATTTACAAGAAAATTTAGAAAATTCAAGAGAACAGGTTGGTTCGATATATAGTGAGATTTGTAGTATATACTATAAAGAAATGGACGACAAACTTCAGTTTATCAATATCAAAAGTACTAAAAGGGCCACATGATCATTAAACTATAGTGGTCAGACAATATGGCATCACTATTTGACGACTATCATAAAGCGGAAAAGGAGCATCTTAAATGTAGAACTAAGAGCGAACATAGCCGTCTTCTGCACCATTTCATGTCGTACACAACACTATATTTTACTTTTTAAATTACTTCATTGTTTTTGTTTTCACATAATTTAATATGTATCTCACTGAGTTTACAGTACTCCGGGTATGACAACATGATCCTCATATTACCACATTTATATAAATATGCATCAACCTTTCCTTATTTCAGATATCAATTTAAATATTGCTTTATCTACATGTATGTAATGAAATTATAAGATGGTGACTAGTAAGCCAAGTTAGCTGGGTATATCCAGTTTTGCTCAATGTTGCCTATAATGCATTATATATGTTCATTTTATGTTACCTATATGTCCTATATATGTAATATTTTGTCAAAATATGTATTTGTCACTGAAATAAATAAATATACATACATACATACATACATACAATTATTTTTGATATCTCAGCATTGCCAATTGCAATTATTATAAAACTTTGACATGTACCAAACATCATGCACTGAAAGTGAAAACTAGGTTTTCAACATTAAAGCATCCTCCCACTCCCCAAAAAACAATCTATCTAGAAAAGCTCTATTATATAGTTTCAACAAACACACAGGCACTCATCTTTCACATTTAAGGCCACCAGGCGTTTCTCTCTTGTTATATAAATGTTTGCATATTTGTTGTAGTATTTCAATAAATGGGTGAACATTTCGGCCATTGTTTTGTTATTTATATAAGCTGACTTGATATCACGTGATTTCCAGCGGATTAGACTGGTACACGTAGTAATTTACAGTTCAATTCTATTCTGATATTTCAATGCAGCAGACGACAGTGTAGACGATATCGACAACACATTTTATTAACTATTAATACTACAAAACACAGTCTGAATATGCGCTAGACAAATGAAAATCTTGCTTCTTTTCATTTTTCTTTGCCAGTCTGACTTCATCTTTATCTTAAAAGTATTTTGATGCTCACTATACGCGGAAACAACGTTTGTTTACCCAGGTTTGACCTCTAAGAAAGTGGTGTGCACTATACACGGGTGTGCGCTATACACGGTAAAATACGGTAGTCGGTAATTCTATGTGCCTATAGCTTTGAAGTGTGATTCACACTAGTAATTTAGGTCACATACTCACATCAAGGTTTAAGGACGTATATATGATAATTTGCATGTCCGCTTGAGATGAGATGAGTCTTACTTTCAGTAGTTAATACTTTTATTTTTAAAGGGTTTAATTTATGGTTAGGTCGCCAGGTCTCAAGGTATTCCACGTCGTCCTCTCTTCTCTCGCATACTGGTTTATCAAGTTAAAGAGTGACGCATATTTTAGAAGCAGATTGGGGCACTCGTGAAGTATCGATCTGCCTATGGGCATTGCATTGTGGTTCTAGTTGGTCTGTTGGCTGGACTAATTTTATCTATCCGTTGTACGAGATATTTGGGGTCTAAAGGTTATGGGATCGATTCTTGCTGAGATCGCGGGTCTATAAACAACTGAAGAACATTACCATTCATTCATCCTGTAATATTTGCACAAACACTTAGCATCATATATAATATAATATATATAGTAGAGAAAATCATACATTGAACAGAACACCTTTTACAAACACTGCATCCAGAAAGGATACTAAATGATAGACTAATTTGTTAAAATATAATGTGGAAAATTACCATTTACAGTGCTATCAACAAAATAAAAATAAAAATCTTAGCTAGCGTGTAAACTAGCTAAAATATAGACTCGAGCGCTTTCGGCTTTACGCCTTCTTCAGGAGTACAAAGACATGTAACATTTTCAAGAAAATCATCTAAACAACGATTGCAATGAAAAAAAATCTAGAAAAAAATGTACAAATGATTATAAAGATATGATTAATATGTTCTGATATTGGAAGAGAATGCCCGCAAAAGGGGCCCATTTAGATTTACAATAAATAAATAATAATACCGTAATTATATAACGCTATAAACGCCGAGAAAGCAACAAATATTCAGACCGTTAGTAAACGTCGTGAACGTCAAATTTGTTTACTTTCAAAAAAACGGAAATGACGTCATATGAGGGTGTATATAATATTTACTTGTCACATGTGACTGGCGTCAGACTGATATTTTTCATCGCGTATAATACAAATTTACTCTCCCTCTGATGTGGGAAGAGATGTTTATTTTATTCGATACCAATGTTTGTGTGTGCGCAACACGCTCTTGTTTTTTAACAAGAATATCTCTAATACCGTCAATGATATTGCTTTGAAACTTTGTTTGAACATTCACTAGGGTAACCCCTTATCTGTTCACTAAGACCCACCCCACCAATGATCTTGACCTTGAATTCAAAGACAAATGATTTATCCAGCCTTTATTCTAAGTTTGGATTCTTGGAAGTCCTGACTTCTTACCTTAAAATGTTGAAAGTCCCATAATTTTTTTAGTAAGTCCCAATTTTACGGGGTCACTTTTTATTGAATAATTTATTTTGTGTGTGTGTTGTATAATTATGTTCTCATTTAAAGTGTTATTTGAAGTGCTTTGATTATTGAATTAATCAATAAAAAATACTAACATTTGACTTTTGTGTGTTGTTTTACATATATATAAAACCAATTATCAGTTTGCGTTATAATGGTTTATAGGCATATTATTAAGATTTTGAAAAAAGTAGCTAATCTTTTTACCTTAATCTAGGCCTTAATAGTCTACCTAAGTCAACTCTTAATGCATAAATATAGGTAAAAAGGTAAAAGGTTAAAACTAATATAATGTTTAACCACTTTGGTGCTAAAGCAACATCTTTATAAAATGTCTCTAAACCTGACTGGCATAAAATGGATACTGTTTTATGTTTAAGTAATATGAGTGCAGTGGACTGTTGGACCTTGGCTAATAAGTCAAACAACAAAAACAATGACTAAATAAAATTCTTTATTACATGTAACTATAATGAAACTTATCAAACTATTATCATAGTATAACACATGCAAACAAAGATATTACCAAACAACTGTAAACAAAAATATAGCATATACATTATACATGTGGAGCAGCAGCAGCCTGTTCAGATTCATAATTTTTATGTTTTTTATTGACCCCAAAATCAAGAAGTGATCGCTGAGACATTATAGGCGTTTATGACATTGTTTAAAAAAGAAGTCTATTAAAATGTTGTTTTGAGTAAAGATGCTCATTTTATTGTAAAATCACCAATAAAATATTGCTAGACTACATCTTCTGGCTTGCAGTTTTCACTCGCCGAACAAGTGAATTTACTGACCAGGTGTTTAATTATAAATTACCGGTAATGACGCATTCTTTAGTTCAAATTCGCCGACAATGTTTGCTAACACATCGTATGACTATTTTTTATTGAGCAAAGACGAAGCGGTTTAGCAATTATTCAATTACGAACGTTAGCACAACAGTCAGCTGTCGTGTGAAATTAATCTATCTTTAATTACTACACAAAACCAAGAGATCAATAATACATATTTCTGTGTGAATAATTCAAGTACCCGGCTGACTTATTGCTACTTCTATATTCATTACGCGTGCAGAGAACCAGAACAAAAAATCTCAATTTTAACAAAAAGTAACGTGAACCAGTCATCGAAAATTTTCAATTAACGCTTCAGCGATTTATGTCGTGCGTGCCTCCAATCAACACATAATAAATAGTCCACTGCAGTTTTGACTGGTGTGTATTCGATTTAGTTGTTTTATAGAGGGAAAAAAGACAATACGATATACGAAAAAAATTCCAGGATGTCTTATATTTTATTTTTTGGCGTCCCGACCAAACTTTTAGGCGTAATTTCCAAAATTAATTCATATTTGCCAATGTCCGAATATTTTGAGAGGGAACGGTAAATTAACATTCTACGGTAAGTATTTTTAACTGTGATGTTCGGGGCAATCTTACCTTCGTTGTTTACGGTAATTACGAAAATGCATCCATTAATGATCACTTATTGGTAATTATGCGGCTATTCTATAAACTGTCTAAAATTACGGTACTCAGATTGGGCAAACTGTAAAACCTGTGAAATCAGTACACCGAGACACACCTTACACGCGGGTAGAGTGAGTGGTACACTGTTTGATCTGTGGAACTGTCACGTTCTAGTCACAAGTGTAGTTATATGCTGGCTAATGCGGACTGTGTAATAGTATACTGGGCTATATGTGATTCAATCCACAACAGTGAACTAATATAAAATGTGTAAACAATGAACTAATGAACAATTATGACATCTAGTTTATTATATTAAATTATATATTTTGTTTGAAATGTAGCAATGAACTTTATTGAATAATGCAATTTTAAAACATGTTGATTATTTTATTACAAAATAAAAACATACAAGGTATAGCAGAAAATAAATTAAAATTATAAAATAGTCGTGTTCTTTATCGATTTAATTGCACCATCATGTTATTCCTCAAATCGAAGCTAAAAAACAGCATGCCATGCTTATAGTATGAAATAAAAAAATAGTTCATGTGTCTGTACAAACAGACAACAAATCGCACAGCACTTAACCTGTGTAGGCGAGACCGTATTTTTTTTGCTGGTAATGCCAGATAATGGAATGGCCCACTAGCTACGACAGCGACAACACAAAACAACCCGTAACACCTACATTGGAATGGTTTTACCTGGTTTAGACAATTGTTTCAACACGCCCCTGACCGATTACACAAAATTATAGCATGGGTCAGTAATAATGTAATTGTTTCAAAATGGCTCGTTAATAACAGTAAAAAATCACTATCAAAAACTTTTTATTTAATTGCATCAAACAAGTTACAGTTAAATTCATTGAAGTATATTCTGCTGCCTCTGTTGGTAATTATCGAGATACAATCAGCAATTAGAAGTTGTTGATCGTAATTTTAACCTGTCATTTTCGGCGAATAATTCATCTTTTCCCGATGTCCGAATTTATAAAAGCATCAAAACTATTGAAATAAGATTGATTTCTTAATATGTCCGAGCACTAGTTTTATTATTTTCTTCAATTAATTAGGTGTCCGGAATTAATGAGTGTCCGGACTCATTGAGTAAATACAGTAGGTATCAAAACTTAAAACCAATGCTGAAACCTGACGCAATTCACCGATTCTCCGATTTGCAGACCCACAGACGAAGACACAGTCACAGGATGAAGACATTGAAAAATCTAATATCATGAGTTTATTTGTATTATTCGTTTATTGTTTTCATTTATACTTTATACACTCAGAATCAAAGTGGATGGGGTACACAAAATGTTGATTGTCCACTTCGCTCGCATTGTTTACTTGTTTGCAAATGTGCCGTATGGATTCGTGATTTACCGATAAACGAATAGGTTTACGATTTTTAGAAACTGCTAATCATTATCTTTGTAATACAAAGGAAAATTATTTCAATTTGGAGGACCCTTTAACATTATCCTTGCTGAAATAAGCACATGGCAGGTGATGCAAGTGTTCTGTGGAACACAATTCTAGTTTCTCTAAACATCAATATTAACTAAAAGCATTTGCATTTCAGGTATCCTTAGTGTAGCTGTTAAAGTATCATCCATTAGTATTTCTGCAGCCATAATCAACAGCACAGTTAGGCTTGACTGTAGTTCAGTCAATAATGTTTATCCACAATGGAAAGACGATACTCTTATATACAATGTCAATGGCAAGCCAGAATTTGTCAATTCTAATCTTGGAGAAAAGCTGTTAAGACTGTCATGGGGAACCAACATGAAGGATCTCATGATTAGTAATATACAGTGGAAAGATCAGGGAAAGTATCGGTGTGGCGCTACTGTAGCTATAGACTTGGAAGTCAGAGGTACATAATTATTATATATTCATTATTTGTATGTACAGTCTAACCTGTCTTAAGATAGTCAGTAAAAGTTGTCTCTTAAGACAGGTGGTCTCAAATAAGGATTGACAAAATTATTTTTAGCTCTACTGGCCAAAGACCAGCAGAGCTTCTGGGATGATGTCCGTCCATCCGTTTAACTTTTACCTCGTTTACACTATCGGGCCTTCATTTTTAGCTCTACTGGCCAAAGGCCAGCGGAGCATATGGCATGGCGAGTTGTCCGTCGTCCATCCATCATACATGTGATACCTCACGGCGTGAGATAGAATCTCACGGAATTTTAACCCTCCTCCTGGCCCCACGGACTCCCATAAAAACGATCTCAAAACAGTTTGCAATTTGTTATTCCAAAATCCCAAACTTGTTTCTTGGTCTTAATCATTAAGATGCTTGATTTTAAATACAAACGTTTGTAAGCAAGAGTGGAGATGTTCAAGACTTGTTTATTGTCGCATGGCTGTGTTGTTTTGGGATCACTCTGCGTCCGTCGTCTGTCGTCCGTCGTCCGTCCGTCGTCGTCGTCGTTAACTTTTCTTCAAACGACTTCTCAGAAACCGCTGGGCTAATTTTGACCAAACTTCACATGGATGATCCTTAAATGAATGCTTTTTAAATTTGTTAAAATTAGGTCAGTGCGACATCCAAGATGGCCGCCATTACCGTATATGGTCGAAACCTTAAAAAATCTTCTTCTCCAGAACCGCTGGACAGATTTCAACAGTTTTTCTTTTAAAATGATCGCCAATGCCTAGACTATCAATTTTTTTCAAATGTGGCCGTGCCCCGGGGATCCAAAGTTTGTATATGGAGATTTTGCATGTTTTTCATATAGACATATTGGAAAAAATCTTTTTCTCTGAAACCATAAGGCACAGAGCTCTTATGTATTACATGTAGCATCTGCTTATGGTCCTCTACTAAGTTTGTTCAAATAGTGACCCTGGGGTCAAATTTATCCCCGCCCCGGGGGTCACAGTTTTACATAGACTTATAAAGGAAAAACAATTAAAAAATCTTCTCGGAAACTACAAGAGCCAGAGGTTTGATATTTTGCATTTACTATAAGCTTATGGTCCTTTAGCAAGTTTATTCAAATGGTGACCCTCGGGTCACATTTGACCCCGCCCCAACGGTCACATGTTTTGCATAGACATGTATAGGGAAAAACTTAAAAAATCTTCTTCTCTGAAACTGCAAGAGCCAGAGGTTTAATATTTTGCATTTGCTATAAGCTTATGGTCCTCTACCAAGTTTGTTCAAATGGTGACCCAGGGGTCACATTTGGCCACACCCCGGGGGTCACAGTTTTACTTGTATAGGGAAAAACTGAAAAAAATCATCTTCTCTGGAACCACATGGGTCACCGTTTTACATAGACTTATATAGGATTTTATTTTTAAAAATCTTCTCGGAAACTGCAAGAGCCAGAAGTTTGATATTTTGCATTTACTATAAGGTTATAGACCATTACCAAGTATGTTCAAATGGCGACCCTTGGGTCACATTTGGTCCCGTCCCAAGGGTCACATGTTTTACCTAGACATGTATAGGGAAAACCTTAAAAAATCTTCTCTGAAACTGCAAGAGCCAGAGGTTTAATATTTTGCATTTGATATAAGCGTATGGTTCTCTACCAATTTTATTCAAATGGTGACCCTGGGGTCCTATGGTCCTTTACCAAGTTTGTTCAAATGGTGACCGTGGGGTCATGTTTGACATAGACTTGTATAGGGAAAAACTTAAAAAATCTTCTTCTCTGAAACCACAAAGCTCTCATATATTACATGTAGCCCTGGGGTCACATTTGGCCCTGCCGAAGGTGTTACATGCCAACACCTTCATTTTGTATTTGATATTTACCAAACTTGGTCAGTGTCTTCATATCAATGTTGTTATACACCACAGAGCCCACATTTCTTGAACAATCTTAACCAAACTTGCACAGATTGTATATGACTATAAGATTTCGAAGAAGTTTGATAATGTGCCAGTACTCAGGTGATCGATTTCGGCCCATATTGGCCCTCTTGTTATAATTTTGACACCTTACCTGGGGCCCGAGGGGTAATGTTTGATCGTCAGACAGTAATCTAATCAAAGGATTATCCTAGTAGCATGCTGTTGAAGTCATTAATGATGTAGGTAATTAATTGGATTATGACTTGAAACAAACTGCTATCATTTATATAGACTTGGAAAATGAAAATTATTGGATAGAGAAAATGAAAGTAGAATTTTCATTTGGGGTTTCTATTCCTCAGAGCTTTTGGACAATGAAAATAGGTAACTAAATAATAGTGTTAGATGATATTAAATGTTTGTATCATACTTGTCATTCAAATTTCATAATTATAAAAAAAAAAAAATCAGCATGAAAATATAATATTTTTTAATAAAATTAATGTTATGACTATCTCCCTTTTCTAAAAGAAGTTAGTAAAAAATATTTTAAAACTGTATTTTGTGGCATTCATTTATAATATTTGGGTAAAAAAATACCCTGTGCACGCTAACATTTATGATTAAAAAAAACGCCCAGATTTTTGCATGAGTCTCCTATAAATAAATCACTAAATTCCCAGATTGAGGTCCTGAAAATATGTATGATCCATTAACTTTTACATTGTTAAGACGAAACAGCATTCATTTTTTATCCAATCTTTACCAAACTTTACCACTTTTTAATATCAATGAAAGCTCAAACACGTTCCAAAACCAGCAACACTGGAGTTGAATTATCGAAAAATGTGTTAACTTTTTGGTGTCTGCTCTCTGGCACTCTCTAGCACTGTCATTTTCCATTCGATATTTTCCAAACTGTACCAGATTGTTGATATCAATGAAAGCTTGGACAAGTTCGAAAACAAGCAAGATCAGACCAGTAACAATGAAGTTATGACCCTTTACTTTAATGGTGGCCACTGCTGAGGTTTTGGATTTTTGACTTCCGGAAATTTACATTTGTTATATTTCTAAAATTATAATAAAACTGGAAAAAATAATTATACACTAACAAAGTTATGCCCAATAGGGATATTTTAGTGCAAACAAAATGAACATTTTTGAGAATTTTTTTTTTACCTCACATTTTGTGCCCAAAATTGACACTTTTAACATAAGCCAAAATGGGGGTAAGTAGTATAGATACTGAGAGAACCAGGCCAGTTTCCCCTCGCGGGGAACGAGAATAACTAGTGAAATATGCCAGGGGTGACTCAGGCGTAACTTTCATAAATGTAAGTTACGCCTAAATCAACATCCCAACATATTTCAACAGTTTTCTCAAGCACCCCGCTCAGGGAAACTCGCCTGATACTCTCAGTATCTATACTACTAATCAATCCGGTTTGTCATTTTAATAGCATAACATTTGCAACTCGTTAAGCAAAGTCAGAAGGAACCGGGCAATAGTCTTCATCATCGCTCTGTATATCGTTTTTTACCATGGAGTATTTTATTTTCCTACACTTTGCTATTTTGTATTTCAGTTCAAGAAGCTCTTCTCTGTTTCCGACCAGCTCATGTTCATAATTATCCATTTCAACTAGCAGTTGTCTGTTTTTGGTGTCCATAAAATCATCACGGACTACCTCATATTCTACTTGGAGTTGCTTACCTCTCATCAATTCTCTTCTATATTTATCTTTTAAATGGTTAAGTTTTCTGAAAACCTTTTCTAATCTTTCTTGTTCCATTATATAATAGTATATATAATTATTTTTAAACCCTTGAATACTACTCAACTATTACAATTAACTGTATGCTAACGTATCTTGTCCGTTATCTAGTATGTACCGTTTATCATCATAAGCTGATAAACTTTTTTTATTTATTGCATAGCTGCTTATGTTATGCTTTTGTGATCTGATGACTTTCATCTCATGGTGAGCTTCTGTTGCCGTAAACAAAATCTTTTTGTAATCATCATGTGCTATCTGTTTTTTAACAACACACTTTTTAACACCCTTGCATTTCTTTGCGCTAACCTCATTATCTAGCACATACGAATATAGTTTACTTCATAGTCCGACAAATTCAACAATAGGCATACCGCACGTTTCATCTTTCATCTTGCCAATAACCTTTTTATTATCATTAAAATGAAACTGACTTTTTGGATCAAAATCACAATTATCAAACTGTTCTTTATCCTTGTAAAAGTCTGCATACACATCTTTTGTTTTTATTTCATAACACAAGGAATCGGTATCAGTAAATAATAACTTAGCTTTTCTATCATATTTGTTTTTGATATAGTTGTAATGGAAATCATACATCAAATATTTTGACAAGTCTAAAATACACATACCAACATAAATAGGGCGATTTAAAACTAATCGTTCTTTTATTCTGTTTATGGCAAATAAATTTTCATTAAACATTTTACAAGAAATAAATGAAGGTCTTGCTGCGTATTTTAAAAGGACCTCCTCGTCGTGAGTCAATTTAACATTAATTATTTTTCTCAAATTTTCCATAGTTTTGCCAAAAACTGAATTGTTCATCAGTTTGAAGAAATCCTTTTCAAAAGCATTTTTACCGGCTGTTCTCTTAGCAGTATTAAAGTCTATGTACGTCTTTAACCACTGTGATTCGTCAAACTGTAGTATCCGGTGTATTTTTGTTACCTTTAATCCAAGCTTTTTATACAATTCTAAGTTTCTAAAATGCACGACATACTTTTCTTTATTTTTCAACGTCGTAACAAGTTTGTTAACTTTGCTAGATCCTAAATTAAACTTTTGTTTTAAATTTTTACAATAGTCTGACAACCACTCATCTTTTATATTTAAACTTTCTGGGGCGAGAGGATAATCATTATGCGAGTCATGTAGTTTTTCGGGATACTCGATATCGCACTCAACAATGTAATTTGATTTTCCTTTTTCAAACTTATTAACCCACTTGAAGTTGCCAGTGGGTAACGGTTGGCACATAGCCCACCCATACAAGTTATGAGCATCGAGATATATTATGTACTTGCTTTCTTTTTTCTTGTCATAGTTTTTCATATATTTATTGTTAGCCCGTGAATATCTATTTGCAATATAACTCGTACCACCTCTTAATCCTTTTTCCACAAACAAATATTGGTCAATATCAGTTATTAAATCCAGTTGGATACCAGTCATCTTGAGGCATGCATCCCAGGCTAAACCAGGACTACTGAAGTAATGGCAAGGATCTAATTTGTAATACTCAATACACATTTTTCTAAAGTTTTCAAAAACATCTGCAAGCAGCAGTACATCAGTCTTAAGATACAGATCATGATATTCGCCCATATTTTTAATCTTAAATGTTTTCCATATGTTTTTAGCATGATCGTAATCTGCATCTGAAATGTGCTCATCATTTAATTGAGAATAAAAGCTATCTTTGCCAGGTAACTTAGTATCCTCAAAGCGTTCAAAACTGTTCATATAATCATAAGGATAAACGCCTTTTCTTTTTAGCAAGTCTAACTTTTTACGGCTATATTCTTGAGATATGTATTGAAACGACGGAACGTTTTTTACTAGATTATCTAATGACTGAGACATGAACTGAAAACTATCAATAAACACTAAACTTTTCCCAAGCATAAAAGCCATATACTTTTCCATGTTATTTGGTATAACATTTATGTTTTGTTTAAACTTTCCGATGTGTTGCATTATAAAATGAGAGTCATATCCTCTCAAGTTATGAAACACAACAGGTATTTTTCTAGTCAACCTGAAGTTAATATTACATATGTCATGAGTGCTTCCCCTATACTTTCCAGTTATATGACAATGGTCCCTGACTTTTCTGATGGAGTTTTTGTATGCTACTGTATAACCCGCGTCACCTTTTTTGAGAGTTGTTGCAAAACCATTACCACAAATATGACATGATTTAGATTTTTGGAATCTAGCTTCTTCTTCCTGTGACATTACTAGATCTTTTTTGAAGTTTGCATTCTTAGTTTTCTTGCACCACTTTTCTTCTTCTATCATTTTTTCAAAAAAGTTGTAAACAGCATTCGGACCTCTATACGCTACAACTGGTTTTGAATATTGATCATCATAGCAACAAACAACCTTATACCCATAACTGCAATCAGTATGCTTTTGATATGCTTCTGTATGTGATTTTTTAGGATTGTTTGATGCTGAAGAAATACTTTCGGTTACTGCTTCAAAATCAGCATATATTACAAACGGAACCATTAGTTGCCTGTCGTAGTTTTTGTCTCGCCTTTTGAAAAAATGCGAGACTATAGGTGTTGCTAATGTTGGCGGGCTCGACGGCAGCAACATATTGTATTATAACTTTTTTGTCCTTGGGAGTAGAATGTTCAAATTTCATATATAACCTCCTGCTCATTGCCCGTCTTAATGCAAATAATTTCCAGCCCTGCAACTGACCGTGGGGCAGAGTCAAGGTCACTTAAATACATGTACCGTCACCAAATTTTAACATAAATATTGACGGTACATGTATTTTACTGACCTTGACTCCGACCCACGGTCAGTTGCAGGGCTGGAAGTTATTAGCATTAAGACTGGCAATGACCAGGAGGTTATATATGAAATTTGAACATTCTACTCCCAATGACAAGAAAGTTATAATACAATATGTCAGCGTTAAGATTTCGGTTAACATTTCGGGAAACATTTCGGTTAACATTTCGGTTAAGTTCTTATAACTTATTTCTCCTTTGGAGTAGAGTGTTCAAATTTCATATATAACCTCCTGCTCATTGCCCGTCTTAATGCCATTAACTTCCAGCCCTGCAACTGACCGTGGGTCAGAGTCAAGGTCACTTAAATACATGTACCGTCTCCAAATTTTAACATAAATATTGACGGTACATGTATTTTACTGACCTTGACTCCGACCCACGGTCAGTTGCAGGGCTGGAAGTTATTAGCATTAAGACGGGCAATGACCCGGAGGTTATATATGAAATTTATTATATTAACGCTGACATATTGTATTATAACTTTCTTGTCCTTGGGAGTAGAATGTTCAAATTTCATATATAACCTCCTGGTCATTGCCCGTCTTAATGCTAATAACTTCCAGCCCTGCAACTGACCGTGGGTCGGAGTCGAGGTCAGTAAAATACATGTACCGTCAATATTTATGTTAAAATTTGGTGACGGTACATGTATTTAAGTGACCTTGACTCTGACCCACGGTCAGTTGCAGGGCTGGAAGTTATTGGCATTAAGACGGGCAATGAGCAGGAGGTTATATATGAAATTTGAACACTCTACTCCAAAGGAGAAATAAGTTATAAGAACTTAACCGAAATGTTTCCCGAAATGTTAACCGAAATCTTAACGCTGACATATTGTATTATAACTTTCTTGTCCTTGGGAGTAGAATGTTCAAATTTCATATATAACCTCCTGGTCATTGCCCGTCTTAATGCAAATAACTTCCAGCCCTGCAACTGACCGTGGGTCAGAGTCAAGGTCACTTAAATACATGTACCGTCACCAAATTTTAACATAAATATTGACGGTACATGTATTTTACTGACCTTGACTCCGACCCACGGTCAGTTGCAGGGCTGGAAGTTATTAGCATTAAGACTGGCAATGACCAGGAGGTTATATATGAAATTTGAACATTCTACTCCCAATGACAAGAAAGTTATAATACAATATGTCAGCGTTAAGATTTCGGTTAACATTTCGGGAAACATTTCGGTTAACATTTCGGTTAAGTTCTTATAACTTATTTCTCCTTTGGAGTAGAGTGTTCAAATTTCATATATAACCTCCTGCTCATTGCCCGTCTTAATGCCAATAACTTCCAGCCCTGCAACTGACCGTGGGTCAGAGTCAAGGTCACTTAAATACATGTACCGTCACCAAATTTTAACATAAATATTGACGGTACATGTATTTTACTGACCTTGACTCCGACCCACGGTCAGTTGCAGGGCTGGAAGTTATTAGCATTAAGACGGGCAATGACCAGGAGGTTATATATGAATTATTTGATATTCCAGTAAAGTTTATCTGTATTATAAATTCTCTTAAAGGTACACATGACAATCTGAACGTTTTAAAATCACGAGGTCACACTAGTTTTTCTGCATAACTTGTATTTGTTCAATCATTAATATTAATTACACTAAAATAAATATGAAGTAAATTATTTTACATATAATTAACTGTTGATAATAATGTTAATGTTAATAATAACTTATGGTAAAATCAGTGAGAAACATTGAAAACTTAATTTATTTATATGCAAGTAGGTTTAAAGTGAATATGATACTGGATATATAAATCGAAACAATAATTGCAATGCTTCATAAACACTTCAAGATTGCCATATGTCCCTTTAAGATAATGAAATGAATGAATGTTTACAATTTGCCATTACCATTGTAACATACTGCCATGCTAAAACCAGCAACAGAATTACATTAATTTTAATATGAGTTGACATTTCTTGATAAAACATGCAGATTAATTCATGTGTCAGTTCCTGAAACAATACAAATTGGCAAATTACTTAAATTTTACATCAAGTCCAATGTGTAGTTTCTGCAGATAACTATCAGGTATTAAAGGGAACTGAGTACATCAGGCTTTGGGGCCTAATTTAAAACATAATAAAGTATAAAATTATCAATTTAAGGGTGAAGTAGTTCATAAATATAGATGGAACATTAACAGTTTCCTATAATACACTGTAACAAAAATTATAATTTAAAACAATCTTTAAGTCCATAGAGTCCCGACATGCACTTTGCATAATGTTCATTATAGACTTTGACTAATCAATTACGGTAAGGATGTTGTCACTTTAAGTTTTAAATGTTTGACTCCTGATAATAATGCAGGACCTTTATAAATGATGAACTTTTGTGTTTTTTCTTCTTTTGCGAATGCTACGGTACGATATCTTGACAGTCTTGCTTGACTATAAACCCTTGATTTTGTCAAGATGAAGGTCGCTTGAAACATGTATGATGGACATGTTTCTTTAGGCGAGACATCATGTTGCGCGCAACTCTTGTTTTCTTTTCATTTACTATTACCTTAGTTTTTTATATAAAATATATTGTAACTAAAAACACTAGATTGTTTATTATGGGGGAGTATATAGTCGCCGCTTTTTCCGTCCGTCCGTGTGAGTGTTCGTGCGTTACACATTTTGTTCGGATCATAACTAAAAAGGTATGCTTGATTAAAGTTCGTGTGAATGATTAGAACACTGGGGCGGGTCCAAATTTGACCTCAGGTTCACCATTAGAACAAACTAGTTAGAGGACCATAAGACGATGTTACATGCAAAATACCACAGCTCTATATCTTGTATTTTTGCAGAAGATGTTTTAATATTTGTTAAATGAAACTGATAAGTCCCATTGCGAGGGCATTTATGACCTCAGGTGCACCATTCGAACAAACATATAATGATGCTTCACATAAACTTGGGGTCGTCCGTGGTCGAGTGGTCTCAGACTTGAAATCGCATGTCCCTCACCGCTGTGGGTTTGATTCCCCATGGGGCCAGGACTGTTTAGTATGTGAGTATCAAGCTATCTAGCTTGCTTGCGGAACGTCGGTGGTTCTACTCAGGTGCGCGCCCGTGCACGAAAAAATGCCCGGGTTTGCACCTGAGGTCTTCCTCCACCAATAAAAAGCTGGAATGTCGCCAAATGACCTTAGCTGTTGGCGCAACTATAAAATCCAGTTTAATGAATTCATATAAGATTTTGTTGAATTCCGACAAGCGTTTCTGAGAAAAAGAAGCAAAAGATAAGGACGACGACGGACAGACAACGGACGGACACCGGATGAAGAGTGATTCCAAAACATCACACTGAGCCTTCGGCTCAGGTGATCAAAAAGACTGACAGATGACAACGATTTTTGAATTTTGAAGTCCCGATGAGTTTCTTGCATTTGAGATTAACTAAAACATGGCAGAAAAGTAACTGATAATAGAGTATATTGTGCTAAAAATACAAAAACTATTAATTGTTAACACGGGTCTTTTAAGAAAATCCATCTATACATAGTTGTTTTAACATATATACAAGTGCACAAAATGCAAAACGGTTATAATATTTATTACATTATTATACACTCTTTATGGGACGGGCCTCATCCTTTGACAAAAAACTAATAATCTCAATTTCCTTGTGCAAATGTATTTCTAACAGCGATTTACAGTTACCTATAGAAATTCTCTCCCCCCCAAATACAATAGGCTCGAAATGTGTCTTTAATTTAATAATTTATTAACATGACTTTGCAAAACAACAAATCAATTTTTCTTTTACAGTTTCTTTTCTTTTCTTTACACGAAATGTCAGTATTTCATTTGACTGCTACATCTACCTGCAAAAGAAATATTTTAAACAGACACTAGAGAATTATTACATATTTATATGCACTGCATGTATTACCATATTAAAACACACCCTGGTGGTGGCATACTTTGGCATTTTAAACTGAAACGAGTTGCATTCTGTAGCACTTAATTTACATGGAAGTTATTAGATTTTTAATATTCAATACCACATTGATCCTCAAAATAGTGATTATACAGTATAGCATATTTTTTGTTTAAGTATTTGCCCTTCATATGTGACCTTAACCTTTTTTTACATTAACTTTGGTGCTATACTGCTAAGCATACTCTGTCTATAGTTATTAAGGACTGGAGGCGATGTGGACGTTTTATGGGTGTCAATCCAAATGCGAATAAAACCACAATAATGTGTTTCAGTTTCATATTCAATATGTATACGCATTAAAGTAGGTCACGTGATCATATGATTTAATTATTGTTAATGAAATAGTTCTGTCTGGAAAACTTATAATAATTGTTGTGTGATCGAAGTATGTACACTTTATTTGAATTATATGTATAAGCGTTAGCGATATAATCACAATTTAAATTAATATTCATGATATAGCAACAAAACCAACCAAGACTTCGGTTTTCCAGACCAAACATTTTCCTAAATATCAAATTCAACCAAACTAAATATGCAGCTTATTTAATGCATGTTAAACTGAAGCACATTTAGAGGGTTTTTTCTTGAATTTGTATACTGGCACCAATTACTCGCTCAGATTGTCTCTAGTTACTTCCAA